>JAOPHQ010004091.1:40000-64338 GCA_030340625.1 Merluccius polli | reverse complement strand
CATCTCTACCCAGCTTGTCCAAAGCGCTCTCATCCGTGAAGCACGATGGCGGGGGGGGGGGGGGGGGGGGGGGGGGGGTCTTTTCTTTTACTCAAGGTAAGATGGGAGACAGCCACACTTTGTCAAGATGCAAAAAGCTGACAACTGCTCCTTACCTCCCGCCCGTCTGTGGCTCCTTGGTCTTTACATTCAGGTGGAGTCTGTCAGTCGTCGTCGTTGTTGTTGTGGAACAGACGGAGATAAGGCGAGCGGCGCTTCGTCTGAGGACTGAGACAGTACAGGACGTTGCCTGTGGGTGACAATATTTGTTTGTGTCTCTCAACCACAACTGACAGAGGTGTTAATGCACAAATCATCTCTGCCAAACAGACCAGAATACCTCTCTCTCCGTCTCTCACTCACTATGCTTTAGTCGCTCTTCGTCTCCCTCCCTCTGTGTTTCGCCCTCACCTTCATCTCTCTCCGTCTCCCTCACCTTCATCTCTCTCCCTGTCTCCCTCACCTCTCTCTCTCTCTCTCTCTCTCTCTCTCTCTCTCTCTCTCTCTCTCTCTCTCTCTCTCTCTCTCTCTCTCTCTCTCTCTCTCTCTCTCTCTCTCTCTCTCTCTCTCTCTCTCACCTTCATCTCTCTCTCTCTCCTCTCCCTCACCTTCATCATGGTGGTACTGTTGGGTCTCTGTAAATGTTATTAGGAGTTTGGTCTAGACCTGCTCCATTTGAAAAGTGCCCTGAGATAATTTCTGTTATGAATTGGCGCTATACAATAAAATTGAATTGAATTTAATTGAATCTTCATCTCCCTCTCTCTGTGTCTCTCCCTCACCTTCATCTCTCTCCCTGTCTCCCTCAGCTTCATCTCCGTCTCTCCCTCACCTTCATCTCTCCCACTGTCTGTGTCACTCTCAGTCTCTCTCTCTCTCTCTGTGTCTCTCTCCTTGATCTTTCCCTTAAGAAATGGAGTCTCCCTCCAGCAGTAGGCCTGTAACACTACTCATATTTCTGGCCTCCGTCAGCATCGCTCTAGTATTCCCCTGTGTGTGTGTGTGTGTGTGTGTGTGTGTGTGTGTGTGTGTGTGTGTGTGTGTGTGTGTGTGTGTGTGTGTGTGTGTGTGTGTGTGCGTGTGTGCGTGTGTGCGTGCGTGCCGTGTGCGTGCGTGCATCTGAGCATGCGCATATTTTCTTATGTGTGTCTTTCAACTCCACTTTTTTTTTGTTTCCTTCCACAACAATGGATCATAGCCCAGACAGGAAGCAGCTGCCTCTGCAATCACATTAATATCCATCTGGGAGCTGATTGGTCGACCGGCCGGTTCTAATCAAGTCAGTGGGAACACGGCCATCATCCGTCACCCTAACGGGTCACACTCTCACGCCCCTGCGACGCTTCGACGCCGCGTACTAGACGCCTTTTCTACGCCGTGACGCGCCGTTCGGTTCAACGCTCCTTCAAACCCGCGGCGACGAGCCGCGGGCCGAGCGTTACCACGTGACTGGATAGGCGGATGACCCGAAAGAACGGCGCATCGACGAGCGCCGGAGTCGCATTTTAGCCATGGCCGTTCGACAGGCCATCTCCCAGCGAGATGAATGTCGGCCGCGGGCCCTCGGTTCACCCGAGCCTCGGCAGGGCGTGGCGAGCTTAGCGCAGGCTCCCGGGGCGCCGCCGGGGCTAAGCTCGTCACGTAACGATGGCGGTGGCTCGCTCGGCGACAGCGCCCGAGGAGAATGTGTCGTTATTTCGTGGGCCAGCAGAATACAGGCTGCGGCGTTGTTTCGGGGTGCTGGCAAGTGGCGGGTTACGGACGCTAGCCGTGACAGAGGCACAATGTTCGCCAGCGGCGGGAACAGGCCCGTTGTTGTAGTGGGGCACGGGGACAGCGGGGTGACATCGTTTGTAACCAGAAGGTTACTCAACGCCAACGCCACTTCCTCTTCCTCCAAAGCGTATGCCTGTTCAGTGGTCTTCCTTGTTCCATTGCCAGAAACTTTAGAAACTCAACACGCTTGGCGCTTAACAGGGCTTGGTGTTGGACAGTTCAAGTTCTGCCCTGTAAGATAGTCGGGGTTTCTTATCTTTTTTGGTCAAATGATTAACGCACAGTTCAGACCATCAGAGCTGATATTACGTTACCGTCAACCGCAACCGCCGTGTGTCACGCGCCGCGAGGTGTGTCGCAACACAGCAAAGTGAAAGAGACCGAAAGGAAATCGGACAGCGGACACACCCATGTTGTGTTATTGCGGTGTTTCATAAAACTGGAACAGAAAAAGCTGCGTTGGTATCACAATGTAGGGTGGGAGGGCTGGACAGGTTGCGGTGAGGATCTGTGTTGGGTCTGGGTTCAACCCTCAATGTCTACAGTCTACCTGTAGACCTCGAACAAGACTCCTAAAACCCCACCGTGTGCTCAAGTTCAAGATATTCCTGGATAATATCATCTGCTAAATGACTAAAAAGTAAAATGTAATCTTTCCTTTAATAGGAACTACACTACTACTACTACTACTACACTATGTATGTAGAGTAATCCTTGTAAGTGAGTCAGTATAAAATAACTTAAATTCGTAGATTTTGTGAACGCGGGTCTGTTCTGGCCGGTGCGCCTCACTCTGACACGGTGACACGAAACACGAAACACCGAACGAGGATAAAAGTGTCATGTGAGCCGCTGTTAAATCCTCTAATGGCTTAACGACAGGTCTTGTAAAGTGCCTGTTGTGTTTGGCTTCTACCTTTTCCATCCATTAAGGAGAAGCCGTCCCAAGACGAGTTTTACGACCGACGACCGTAGTTGGCAACGCAGCGCGGTACATGTGCAGAGGGGAAACAACGGCGTGCTTAGTTCATCGGCGGACGCTTTTATCCAAAGTGACTGAGTGATTTTTCATTATTCTTATAAAAATGGTCATCAATGAGGAGGGCATCTTGCTCACAGGTAAACTACAGACACGCTAACCAAAACTAGACTGTCCTGCTCCCCCGACCAGACTTCCCTGCCCCAATCACGCTCATGTGAATTCATGCAAAGTTTCTGAACAAATGCATAAACATTGATGTCTTGCACATGTCATATTAACGCAAAATGTACAGAGCAACATCCAGCATGCATTGCCTTGTGTGTGTGGACCAATCCCGTTGGTTCCAGCTTCCCCCTTGTGCGTCTTTGTGTACGGTCCGTGTCTCGCAAAAAAAAAAGACACAGAAACGCTCGATCTGCATATCGTTGTCCACCTGTCCGAAAACCAGGAGGAAGTCAAACGACAGAGAATAACTTTTTTTTTAAATTAATTGCGTGTGGTAAGAAAACTGGCAGCGGCCTTCCAGGAAAAGGTGAACGGTAAACTCTGGCTAAACGGATTAGCATTCCCGCTAGCTATTTCCGTCCCCGGGAAGAAAGGGTGCCTATTAGCGTTAGGGCTGTTGCTCTTGAATGAAGCTCTTATGAGTTTCCCATCGCTCTGTATCACTTGTGTACACACGCCCCGGCACACAAAGCCCCACTTGTGCACGCTTCTTGGCGCTATCTCTCCGAATGGCCGTAGGGTTCATGACTGGGCCGCCGCCATCGCTCGCTCGTATAGAGACGCTAGAAAGCGCCGTCCAGGGCTCCTCGCAAAAGGCAGAGAGAGAGAGAGAAACCGCTCAGGGACAGGCAGTTTGGCGGTCAGCGGACCGTTAAGTATTTTCTATGAAAAGAAACGAGGTGTTTTGGCAGAGGTAACGTAAGAGCGTCTTGTTTACAAGCCTGAAGCGGAGGGATGTATAGGACATAATATCGGCGCTGTAGTCACAGTATGC
Source organism: Merluccius polli (assembly GCA_030340625.1). Taxonomy (NCBI): domain Eukaryota; kingdom Metazoa; phylum Chordata; class Actinopteri; order Gadiformes; family Merlucciidae; genus Merluccius; species Merluccius polli. The sequence continues at coordinate 60,541 of JAOPHQ010004091.1, read as the reverse complement.
AGGGGTGGGCTACCAGGAAAGCACTAAGAAAGCACTTAAACCTCTGCCGGGGACATACGTCGCCATCGACCTGTATTCAATAAAGGCGGTACGCATCACTGGGGATATAGACTCGAATCCTTCAGTTACGGTGACATTTCTTTTCGAACACGCCTTGCTTGTTCTCCGTCTGGGCCCGTGTGTCGCGTGATGGACAGCGTCGTAGCTTTACATAATATGTGGGCCTATCGCTCAAATGTCACTTTCACTCTTGGATGATCTGACAGAAAACCAATGTTGGCCAAGCACAGGATAGAGACCGTCGGCTTTGCAATATGGAGAGATGATCAACAGGCAAAGCAGCAGATAACAAGGGGCCATTTTAAAAAAAATGACTACATAGCATCAAAAAAAGGAAGAAAACTACAAAGAATGAGAAATGAGAGAGAAAAAATAAGAAGAAATGACACGAGATAGCATTGGGGAAAGTGACCCTGAGAGGAAAGTAACAGAGAAAGAAAGCGATCAACAGAGAGAGACAGTGAGCCACAGGTTCAGTTCAGCTCTTTTTTTTCCGTTGACCTTTACTTCAGTGTGTGTGAGTCTGCAGTCGCCTCGGCGGTATCTGGAGGCTGTCACAGCGTGCCGACGCGGCCAGACACCCTCAAGATAAACGGCTTGCCGTCGCTTTACAACAAACATGGCAGATGGCGAAGAGAAATCATTTGTTTTACTAGGCCAATAACAAGCCACCCATAGGACGGCCTGACCTCACTCACAACAAGCCCCCATGCTGGTCCACTTCTTGGACGATATATTGTCATGGCGCTACACTGTAGCGTTTACAGCGTATTTTACCTTCAACCGGTCCATCATAAAGAACGGGACACATTAGATCATTAGGTTTATATACCCCGGTGTCTGCCACACATTTCGTCCGTGTATTTTCACGGCAACCGGACGGTTTGCGAGGGGTTTCCGGCTCGTGCCGCGCGGCTGTTTTATGTTCCTCGCAGCGAGGCCTGGTCCCTTTCCCCGCGGTGAGACTGATGACTTCCAGGCAACACTTACTGTCGCCTGCATTTACAACGGCGCTCCCAGCACAAACCCAGTCCCCCGTCTTGCGGGGCTTGCGTAATCGTAAAAAAAACCCAACCTGTTATGCTTCTCAAACAGTTATGCGGGAGGCATGTTTTGACCTGACGGATGCAAGCGCAGCGAGACGCAAGACTCCTCATTTGAAGTGTACCAACGTATTTATAGTGGTTATTGAATTGTATTAATTGTATTACTGCTTTAGAATAAGTTGTAGAGCTATAGCTAAGGCTTTTTTTTTGGTCCTGTTTTGCAAAACTTCACTGAGTCTGCCTATGGAGATGAACACAGCTCCATTCAACTGTATACGCACAAGAAGAAGGAAAAGCACAGCTAATACTTCTCTTATTGGTGCCTGCAGCGAGTGCGTTTCTCTTTTATTTCCCACTCCCAGCGTGGAGGAGCTCTCTCCCGGGCCGTAAAAACACTGCGCTGCTCAGTATTTAGCGACACACGATTACCCATCAGAAGACTCTTCTAAAAAGTGCATTAGAGAGCAAAGCCCTTAAGTTTAAAGCCAGGAGGTCGACGCCCGCCGCTTCCTGTCTGAGTGGAAATCACAGAGGGGATGTGCGGCGTTAACGAGAAGAAGAAGGCAAAAAAAAAAAAAGTCTGTGTCTCGCTCGGTTTCACGTCCGTGTTGTCCGCGTGTATCGGCACACGATCTGAGTTGAACCCTGTGCTCGCTTTCGTGACAAGGAACTGACACGGGGGAAAGGCGTGTGCGTGCGTGCGTAGGCCGCGCCGCACTACGCAGTCATACTGCAAGAATGAACTCGGTTCTCAGTCATCATCATCATCATCCTCATCCTCCTCCTCGCATCTCCAACTTCAAGCACTGCGGGGAAAAAAGGAACACTGCGCAGAGAGAAAGAAGGAAGAAAATAAAAAATGCCACACCAGCCTGGCGGTATACGCGTTGCCGTGGCAACTGCAGCGCATCAAAAGTGCTCGTCGTGGCGGGCAGACGGCAGAGCTGAACCACTTTGAGCGCCGCCGCCGCCGCCGCCGCGTGAGGAGGAATTAATTCCCCCCGCGGCTGGTAAACACAATGACAGCCCGCAGGCGGCGCGCCGGCGAACACGCCGAGCGAAGTGAAGTGTTGAAGTGGAGCGGAGAAGAGGGGCCAAGAGTGGAGGGACCGCGTGTCAAGAGACGAACACGTCAACAAGTCAACGCGACACAGATTGGAGAGAATTAGCCGTGACGCCGTTCGCACAGCGCGCCGGGCGACGCGGGGTTCGGGACGCCGGGTCCAAGTGGTTTTTGTCTCGGGTTTCGGTGGGGGGGTGGGGGGACTTGAGAAATAACGGACAGGTACTGACGTGCGCAGCAGCTCTGTAAGTGTGTGGCGGCGGTGCGCTCCTCACTTGTACCTCGGAGACGAATGTTTGACAGCAGGGTTGAGTTACGGTGGTGGCGGTCGCAGTACAGTTGGAGGGGGGGGGGGGCGGTGTGTTTTGGTCAGTTAAAGCCCTGGGAGAGGGTACTTCAAAGTGACAGGAACAGGGCTTCAGCGCCGTTGAGGCGTTGCCAAGCCGAGACAAACATAAGGAAACAAAACATAAAACCCCGAGATTTAATTTCGCTGTCCAGCTCGCCTCTCTGTCCAATCGGTTCCACTGGACCCATTACCTCCACTGATGGAAACGGATAAGAACCGGCCTGCGCCTCAACATTTCCCATTGTCGTCCATTTGAGTCCGTTACAGAGCAGGAACGACAACCAAAGGGAATGAAAACAACAGCATATGGCAGAAGGAAAGTTGAAGGATATGATGGATATGAGAACATATTCACACGCCGCTAGCCGGCTGTTCACTGTGATGAGTCACAAGGACCGTTCTTGGCAACCTGCGGGCTAAATGTTTGTTAGCTAATGTCTAGCGTTTTCTAAGCTAATCTTAATCTTCTCAATCCATCTATTTTGTATTATTAGTCATTTGGCAGATGCTTTAATCCAAAAAGACTCGCATGGGAATTTAGTTAAATGTCATTAAGTTTGATTGACATCCCTGCATTAGTTTGTTGAAATGTGGGTTTAAATGAACAAGGAAACAAAAGAAGAGTCACACAGTTACACCACTCGTCACGCCGAGCTTTGGAAAAGAGACTCTTCCACTTGCATACCGTTAGTGTGTATATGTGTGTATATGTGTTGAGAAGAGACAGACCATGTCGTTCTGATGTCACGTATTTGGGTTTTTTCGGTCGTAAATGACAAGACACAAACACAGACACACACGGAAACGGCAGTAAACTCTTCATCGGGTCTTTTAATGAAAATACCATGGGAGAAAAAACACAATCTCTTCTATAATTCATTTGAATGAATTCAAGTGATGAATACAAAATAAACAGACACATCTTTGAGTTAGTTGTTGAGCTCAAGGTTAGACGCCACCAGCTCTTATCTGTGGTTTCTTTCAGTTGCTGGTTGTAATATTTGACACTTGGGGCGTTTGCTTTGACCACACACACACACACACACACACACACACACACACACACACACACACACACACACACACACACACACACACACACACACACACACACACACACACACACACACACACACACACTACATTCTTTTACAGTCCCTCGTGTTTCCACAAAGAACTTTCCAGTGGGAAAGGTCATAGGTCACTTTGTAGTGACACCCGCCCGCCCCAAAGTCCCCCCCCCCCCCCGCCGCCAAAATATGAGATCTGTACAGAAATAAAATACGTTGTTTTTTTTTTTCTCTTCCATGGACAAGTCATATCTTTTACAAAATAAATCTTATTTCCAAGTATACAATAATAATAATAATAATAATAATAAAACGATGCACGTTTCGGATAAAGAATAGCAACAGGGTACTCCATATGTACACGAGGGATATCATACTATTTGGCAGACAAGAACACAAACAAGTGCAGTGTTGTAAACGGCTCTTCTTATCGGTCGTTTTTTTTTTCTTTCACTTTTCCTTTACACCTTCCTTGTTCCCACCTTCAACTTTTCCATTTGTGGCCCGCCCCTCTCCTCCTCTCTGCTTCCTGTTACATTCACAGCTCCAGTCTCTGATTGGTCAGAAAGAAAAAATACTCTTCAGTAAAATTGTGCTTTAAGAGGTCCATCGGAAGAGGATCCGGTTTCCGGTCGAGTCCGGGGAACCGGTCTGGTCCAACCCAGAGTCCGATCCAGTGGAAGCCAGGATCCGACCCGGTGGAGCCCAGGATCCAGTCCGGCGGCTTAAGAGGGCCACCTCTAGCTAAGGCGGCTCCGTGGCTACATAATTCACAAGGTTGCCCTGGCTCCCCGACAGTGAGGTGTGGAGATGTGGTACGGATACAGAGGGGTGACACACTGTAAACGGTAAATTCATGTTTGTGAGAGTGTCGTTACTGTGTGTCTGCTCCCTCTAGCTGAAGGTCTTTTTTTTACCATGTTTTCCCGGGTTTGCCCCTCCCCCCCCACCCCAGATACCTCGCCCCCCTCGATGGTTGAAATACTTGTTGGCATTCGGGTGCTCCCTGCGGAGACGCCGCGTGACGGCACGATCTGAACGGAGCCGTTAAGTTCACACCCGTCTCACCGTTCAAGCATATTGGACGGCAATGTTTGAATTATCGGAAACACAGATTTGAGTTTCAGTCGGATTTCGTATCGGTCTGGCTCTGGTCCTTCGAACCAGCCGCTAGTGAACTTGCAGGAGGACCGGCGTGCGGCATGGGAATGCTCTCTATGTGGGGAATGTAGAAAAACAAACGGGTTTGTTTGGAGTAGTTGCGCTCAGTGTTGGGCTACAAGGTACAAGAGGTCCTAACAGATAAAACACGGCATGGAGTGCTGGTGGGGTGTGGAGTGGGATTTGGGGGTGGGGGAGGGTACCGGACAACGTGATTGGCTCAAAAGTCCTCGTCGGAGAGCTCCTCTTCCCCGGTGGCCTTCTCGGGAATGACGCGGAGGCCGCGGCCGTTCTTGGACTCCACAGAGCCGGAGGACCCGCTGGACAGGCTCTGGCCGCCTTTGCTGAGGCTGGAGGTGAGGGCGGCGTAGTGGATCTGCTTCAGGTTCTCCTGGACCTCGTTGCGGGCGTGCTTCAGCAGGTCCGCCTGGCCCTGCGGAGGTCAGAGGTTAGGAGGTCATAGTTTCACAAACGGGGGAAATAGAAGTAGTTACTATTTATTGTACTATCGAGTCACAAGTTTATTTAAACTCGATGAACCACTGAGGTTGCCCACATTTACAATGATGTCGAGTAACAGACAAGTTAAAAATAAATAGGACAAAACAGAGAGGAGAAAATAGAAAGAAATCTGTTAGAACAGTTTCACATTGAAGAAGGTAGGTTTGTGATCACGGTTTTAAATTGAGTAGTGATTTTTAGCGTGTGTTGAAGGTCATTCCAAGAATTTGGGGCACTAAAATAAAAGGCTGACTTTCCACATTTCGACGGTGCTCGGGGACCTGAAGCAAAAGCAAGTCATTTGAGCGGGTTGGCGAGGGTCCATAGGTCCAATGTAAACTATTATTCAGTCATGTAATTTCCAAAATGTCCCGATCTGGGAGCAATAAAATATTATCTTATGTTATCTTATGTAGCACCTGCTTTTATCCAAAGCCACAGTTATTTCATGCCATTAATGGGCAGATTGGAGTTGTAGAAAATTAGGAAACTAGAGCCTTTTGGCAAAACCGCGCGTGGAGCAAACCACGCATCTACACTACCCTGCCCGCCGTAGTTGCAGCGTTACGGATCATTATTTCTGGAGGTGTGGAGGTGTATTTCACAAGTTGAGTCGCGTAATCAAGGTTGCCAGTGCCTCGATCCCTAATGTTTTGTGACTTGACGAATAAAAGAGATTGTATCTAAATCAGGACTGACAGCATATACTGCTGTCAAATCAGACCTCAAAACGATCTCCAGACTTCACATCACTCCGAGGTACCCAGAGTAGTTCCCGGGTCGGGGAGGACTCCCAGCGGCCTCGATTAGCCATGGAGGGACCACCGCCCCGCAGCCTGATCAATTATGCAGCGGCGTGACACACTCAAGACTTCACTCTGTTTGCCTTGAGGGGTCGGGCTTAAATTACAGCCCTAGCTGTAGGGCTGTACCCGTGAGGTAGTCCTAATCAACACGACCTTAGAAACTACCAAATAAATATATGCACACGTTCGTGGATAATTAGCCCCGTGGGTCGTGGCGGTGGTGGTAAAGGAGGTGTAACTGAAAGATGCGGTAAAACAAACCAAAACAAGTACAGCAGGGCTAAGGCTGGCTTAGCTAACATTCTTGGCAGCATTGAGAGCATGTTGAAAACTTGAAATAAATCCATAAATTTCTATTTTGAAATGACATCCTTCTACAGAGTGGATATTTAATTATCCATTAGTGTCTTGTTTGGTGTGGGATGAATTGAACTGGACACGTTATTGCCATGTTTTAAAGTTGTTCTGTTTTCTCGTCAAAGTTTGTCGTTTGAGAGGTTATGTCCTGGGTAAAATAGGCCAGAGAGAAAAAAAGGCAAAGTTTGTTGTTACTCCAAATAATAGACATGGGAGTAATTTGACCCTTTCCAGGCACAGAAGTAGTGTATCCAAACACAATAGGTCGATGTGTTTGTCTGAGCAGAGGAAATCGTCTGGAAGAGGAGCTACAGTGTTGTGTTATTGTAAAAAGGAAATATGTTGGTTTGTTGTGCTTGGCACCGGATGGAAAATAAAATACAGATTTATCTGGCACGTCCACGATGGGACTGCATGCCTCCACTTTATGGTGTTCTTTCAGAGACAAAATGGCATGTCCGATCTGCCTCATTCTGACCTCACATCCCTTCCTCCTCATATCGTCCATACATGTGATTTCACATTATCATTATGTGAAAGTTATTGTGTTTTGCAAACTGACCTTGAATCAACATTTAATGACACTAAATTACATTTTCTTAGATAACAGTAATACTTGAACATCCCTTTCACTACAAATGTTGCTCATTGATCATTTTCTTTCAAGCTCTTGGATACATATTGATCATGATAATTATGATTATGATTATTATTATTGAGTGGCATGTGGTTACCAGCAATGTATTCCACCAATGCTGATCTCTGACATGTAGCTAAGTGGATCTAAATGGGATTCATCACTTATCGGCTTCACTTAATGGCATCAATTAATGGCTCCTGTATTGTAGTAGTAGTGTATCGAGTATTTGTAGCTTACATCCCCTGATCCATCCAAAGGCACTTACAGTGAATTCAAACACGTCGTTTTTATAGGTGCAGATTTATAGGCGCAGTAAGGCTGCCTTTTGGCTATGAGTCCCATTGCCTTAGCCACTGCACTATCCAAGACCTCCCCTAAGACCATAGCTTCATTAAACAACAATTAACTCCGCCAGCTTGCATTTAACTGTACAGAGTTGGAGCTGGCTTCCTTTGACCATGTAAATACCAATCTTTATTTAGTTTTTTCCTTTGCCTTTTTCCTTTTCCTTGTTTTATTAGACTTGTGTATATACAGTAGGTGTATATATATATTGAGATTTCAAGTTGTTATTCAGTACTTCTATGATGACTACTTTATTCTCTTGATTTGAACTGTCCTTTATTGCTGCTGTAACAGCAGTCAGCGTAACAGCAGTTACTCTTGATTCATTCAGGGATCAACAAAGTGAATGCTATGCTATTTCAACAAGTAAGTGACAAAACGTTTCAGAACCAATTGAAAAACCGCCTTACCTTCAGGATGGTGATGTTCCAGGTGAAACTCTCCACGGCCTTGTGAAGCTTCCTCCCCTTCAGACCCTCCTTCACAGCCAGGTCTTGGAGGTTCTCGTGGAACTCCATCGCTACGGGGGGGAGGAGAAGTGGGAGAGGGAGGAGGTGGAGAGAGGGAGGAGGTGGGGAGGGAGGTGGTGGGGAGAGAGAGGAAGGGGTGTTGGGGAGGTAGGTGGGAGGAAGGGGTTCGAGAGAGCAAGGAAGAAGTAGAGGAGGGAGAAGGAGGAGGCCGTTGGGAGGGAGAGAAGGTGGAGAGGTAGGAGGAGGTGGAGGGAGGGAGGGAGGGAGGGAGGGAGGGAGGGAGGGAGGGAGGGAGGGAGGGAGGGGAAGAACAGGAGAAGATCAGAGCAGGTTCTGTGATGTACCGCCATGGATGATGTGTCTATCTACACAAGCTTGACCCGAACCTTGCTGGTATGGAAAAGGGTGGGGGGGAGGTATGGAGGAGTCACGATAAGAAGAAAAGAAAAAAATGAAACATCTGAGAAAACATCAAAGATGTGAGAAAACATCAAAGATGAGAGGAAACAGAGACAGAGAGAGAGAGACAGAAAAGAGAGAGAGACAGAGAGAGCAGACATGCGCTCTGTTCTTGGGAGGTGGATTAGCGTCAGGACAGCAGACAGTGGAGGGATTTGTCTCCCTCCTCTCTTCCCCACCTCCTCCTCCTCCTCCTTACCACTGTCACTTCCTTTCATTCTTCCTCCCCATCTCTCTCCCCCCTCCCTCTCCGCCTCCCCCCCCCCCCCACCCACCCCTCTTACCTTCCCTCCCTCCCCCCCCGCCCCTACTCCCCTTCTCTCTTCCTCCTGCTCTTGCATGACTGAGCCTATGCTAGGATGTGCGGTGATGTCAGCCAGGTTTGTATTGCCGTGCTTTCTAAACACTGCAACGGAAACGGGAGATAAACCGCACTGAGGAGGGGGCTGAGTACACATGCATCTTAAGTGCAGTCTATGGGCACGCAAAACTGCAGCCTTTAGGTCACATCTGGGTCAGGCCATGCCCACCCCTGTTGCTGATGATGTTGTCTTGGCAACGTGGGAGAGGCCTGGGGGGGGGGGGGGGGGGGGGAGAAATAGAGAGCGAGAGAGAGCGAGAGAGAGAGAGAGAGAGCGAGAGCGAGAGAGAGCGAGAGAGAGCGAGAGCGATGTACACACATCATACATGACACCCACAACGTACATATAGAACGATAAGATGCTTTCTCCAAGATGGCGGGTTCCTCTGCGGCTATGGAGCCCAAACAAAGTAAGAACAACATCCGAACCCAGAGGAGTGAGCCGTTATTGGAGCAGCAAAGAGGCGGGAAAATAAGATGAATCATGGTCACCATTCTCTAGCTGTCTTACATCATCAGGGGCTACACATCATCAGCACTAAATAATACACATTCTGTTTTTTTTTTCTTTTTTTTCTCCCTTTTGTTTGGCTTTGCTTTCGGCTGATGTAAACTGCAAAATAAAAATGCCATGCCCTTGAGCAGTGTGTTCACGCTAAATGCACCCTAAGCATGACTGTGCTGGAGATAGACAGGCAAACACACACGCAGACGCACACACACACACACACACACACACACACACACACACACACACAGCAAAGGGTTGCCTAGCAACATGTGATGGAGTCTGGCGGGCAGAGGGGACGGCTCATTGTCGGAGAAGCTAGTTGCTAACGGCGCCAGACAGCCGCGGCACCATAAAGCCGCTTGACAGCGCGTGATGGATCGGCGCTAGCGAGGAGACGGGTGAGACGCGACACCTGGCTCACCAGCTCGTCAATGGCCACTCTCATCCGCCACAGGAAAATAAATCTAACCCCAGAGTTGAGTGACACCGCGATGGGGAGATCAACACATAAGGTTCATTGAACTGGCAAGCTTCAGTGGAGTCCAAAGAGACGACCAACGACACTCCAAGAAACATCAGCCGCATCAGACGAAGGAAAGATGACAGTATAGTCAAACGCCTGCAGCGCAACAAACGACTCCCTTGTTCCCCTGATGCTTTAGAAACGGTTTGGCGAAGGACAGGTATTTCGTTAGAGACGGTTAAGTTTAGATATTATGTTAGAGACGGTTAAGTTTAGATAATAGCTTAGAGATGGTGAAGTTTAGATATTAGGTTAGAGACGGTTAAGTTCAGATATTAGGTTAGAGACGGTTAAGTTCAGATATTAGGTTAGAGACGGTTAAGTTCAGATATTAGGTTAGAGACGGTGAAGATTAGATATTAAGTTAGAGACGGTTATGTTTAGATATTAGGTTAGAGACGGTTATGTTTAGATATTAGGATAGAGATGGTGAAGTTTAGATATTAGGATAGAGACGATGAAGTTTAGATATTAGGATAGAGACGGTGAAGTTTAGATATTAGGATGGAGACGGTGAAGTTTAGATATTAGGATAGAGACGGTGAAGTTACGGTATTAGGTTTTACGTTTAGATATTAGGTTGGAGATGGTGAAGTTTAGGTATTATGTTGGAGACGGTTAAGTTTAGGTATGAGGTTAGGATGGTTAAGTTAAAGCGGTTAAGGTAATAGGTTAGAAAGGGCCAAGTTAGGGTATGAGGTTAGAGATTATGAAATGTAGGTATTGGGAAAGATGTATAGGTGTTTGATGTAGGTATGTGTTTATACGTGCGACGGTTTGGTGAATAGGTTATAGACGGTTAGGTTTAGCCGACACTCAGTTCTCCATAGAACAGCGGTACATTTTAACGGAAATATTTGTAATGTTAACACGGCATTCGAAGGTCCCAAGATGGCCATGGGGGCGGCAGAAATGCATTGAAGTGCTGAACAGCATCTGTGTGTCTCTCTTCTTGTTAGTCTGCTGTGAAGGTGCGACCATCCAACTGTGATGAATGCCAAGTGGAACCGCGGCGAGATGCAGGAACAAAGAACACTGTGTGTGTGTGTGTGTGTGTGTGTGTGTGTGTGTGTGTGTGTGTGTATATGTCGGAGGTTTCCCAGCTTGCTTTGTTTACTCATAAACAACACACACCACACAAGCGCTGGCGCTTCTTCTGTAACGGTTTGATGGATTATTCACCGTTATTTGGCACGGCCGCCGCTTCCAGAGCCTTCCGCCGGCTGGGGAGGGGTTACACCATGGTTACCTGACCCAGAAAACTGCATGTGCACGTGACCGTGCACAGTACCAACTCATCAACATGTGTGTTGAGACGCACACACACACACACACACACACACACACACACACACACACACACACACACACACACACACACACACACACACACACACACACACACACACACACACACACACACACACACACACACACACACACACGATTATGAACGGGTAGGAAATAAATCAATGTTCAAGTGTATCAGTCTGCCATCTGTTGTGGCCTACTTTCCAACAGTTGGCTTTAGAATCGGTCAAGCTGATTTCAGATTACAAATGAATAAGTCTCTTTGTACCGAAAAGACGCAACGTGTTCATATTTTCTGGTAAACCCTGTTTAAAATGCCACTTTTTTGTTCCCCCATATTGACAAGGTATTCATCAAGCGATTTATATTAGTTGGTATATACAGCATGAGAGATTGTTAGGTCTTTTGCCAACAATAGCTAGTTGGCTCTCGTTGACTAAGGAAGCATTGAAGAGCGAAATCCATTTTACGAAACAATATCTTCCTCACCATATGCTTCTTGGAACACCGTACATAGAGCTGCATTATCGATAGATGCAATGATTTTAATCACAATAACACTGAGGGCTATAAATATAATTGGCATGTTTCATCTCACCAACTAATTTCCTCTGAAACAGCATACCTGATGTGATGACATCACCAAGTATGAGCGGTTTGACATAACATCCAACCAGTAACAACAACACAGCTGTTGCACATGGTATCCCTACACTAAGCCCCGCCCTAATATCCTGATATTTTTCTTTTTGCCAATACTAGCGAAACACGAGTGTCGTGTTCAGTTCATCTCTCCCTCCAAGTGGTTGATGTCTCTTTCGGAGATCTGGAATGTGTATGAACAAGGCTTAATGAATAGAAATGATGGTGCAATTTTGCCCTGTGCTCTTCGTTTTAAAAAATACAGAGCACCTAACTCCACTCTACTGATGTGCCAAGACAATGAACACCATGAATATTTTATTAGTTATCCATCTGTAAAGCCAATAAAACCCAGCCCCGCAATAACGGCCCATCTTTGTTTTATTAATTCATTTTTTTGTCTCCTGCCTCCACACTGCTTGGGCGTCTTCTGGATTAAGCTTGTGTAACACTGGACTGGGATTTATCACCTAGCGAGGAGCGCAGAAGAACTACAGACTGCATGCCTCCTTGCCTTCTGGGTTCATAAGCCCAGTTTGTCTGTTTATTTCCTCCCGGTTTAGTCAGCTGGATGGATGATGAGTGGACGGGGGATGTGTGTGTGTGTGTGTGTGTGTGTGTGTGTGTGTGTGTGTGTGTGTGTGTGTGTGTGTCTCACTGTGTACACGCTCCTTGACTGTCTAAAATGCCAATCGAGCAGTGAAGGTGAGGATCTTCTCTCCTGATAATCCAGGCTGGATTACTCTAATCTCTGATGATATTAAATATGACACATTGTGGCAGGCCAGAAAGAAGGACAATTTCCCCAAACGTTCCCACAGTTGGATGGAGGAGAGCAGGAATTAAATACTCATTCTTCAGGCTTAGCAGCTCTGGGGCAAACGAGGGCCATACAAGGGGCAAACAAGAGAAGACAAGGATCTTCTGTTTAACATGGATCAGCAGAATAAGACCTAGCGAAAACTGCTTTTGGGGACACGATGGATAACGTTGGTGTGTGTGTGTGTGTGTGTGTGTGTGTGTGTGTGTGTGTGTGTGTGTGTGTGTGTGTGTGTGTGTGTGTGTGTGTGTGATTCCTAATCATTGGATCACATGACACACACAGTTATGATGCCCAGTGTGAAACCCAGCGGTACAAACAGACAGGAGGTAAGTGTCCTGCAGGGAGGTGTAATGATGTCTTCAACCATGATTTCCTGTACACCTCCTCCTTGGGGAGTGTACAGGATGTGAGGACCAGCGAAGACGCTTGTGGCCTCGATAGTGCTTCTGAATCTAATCCTCGCTTCTAGAAAAGGGTTCGGATTCAACAAAAACACACGCCCTGTTGCTTTTGAATGATTCCCTTTCATTTGTCAGCAGGTTGTACACACTGTGTGTGTGTGTGTGTGTGTGTGTGTGTGTGTGTGTGTGTGTGTGTGTGTGTGTGTGTGTGTGTGTGTGTGTGTGTGTGTGTGTGTGTGCACGTGCACAAGAGCTGGCTGGCTGAGAACAAGGGGACAGCTAGCATAGATTGGACCGCCGCCTGTGTGGTCTTTTGATGTCGCCTCACCGGCACCCTAGATATTACCCACCTTCAAACCTCCATACAACCCCTTTTAATTAAGGCGGTGGGTGCCAACTCAAACGCACCCCGACAAAGAGACGCAGCAGCGGCTGATATACTTCAACATGAATAGGATGTTAATACGGCGGCTTGCACCAGGGGTAGCGATAATCAGCGGCGTCTTTGCTAAGCCGACACTGCGCCGGTGGCTTCAGACTGACAGTGTGCACAAGAGGAAGTGCCGCTGATAACAAGTATCGCCTTGTTCCCTGGTGGGAATCATGGTTCTCGTGTGTCTCGCGGCGTCTTACCCGCTTTCTGGGTTTGTAGGATTCTCTCGTGGACGGCCTCCGAGTTCTCCAGAAGAGTCCTGCTCGTTTGGATCATCTGGACAAACAGAGAAGAAGAAGAAAAAAGAAAAATCAACTTTGCTGCATTTAACCCATCACCAGCATGCCAGGAGCAGTGGGCAGCCACAGTGCAGCGCCCAGGGACTGACTCCAGGTCTACTGCCTCGTGCCTTATGGCCAAGGGCCCCGGCAGGAGCCCCCCCCGGTTCGAATTTCGAACCCAGGACTTTCTTGCTGTGAGGCAGCAGTGCTAACCATAGTGCCACCCCCTTTTCTTTTTTATATATGAGAGAGAGAGAGAGAGAGAGAGAGAGAGAGAGAGAGAGAGAGAGAGAGAGAGAGAGAGAGAGAGAGAGAGAGAGAGAGAGAGAGAGAGAGACATCCATCTGTGTGTGACTGTTTCTGCCACCACAACCACCATCAACCCTCCTCCTCACCATAAAACCAGCCCCCCCCCCCTGGATGTTCAGCTGGTAGCCCAGGAAGGAGGCTGAACAACAGGCTGTTATTACGGACGCTCAGTCAGGCCAGGCAGCTGGGCCGCATTTGGTAAATTGGAGGGAAGGACGACTCAGGAAGGAGACAAGTTATTCTCATCCGGACGCTTCGACTGCCTTTTATTAAAAGGCAACACACACACACACACACACACGAAGGGGCGACCGAGCATCGCAACGGAAGGGCAGAGAACAATTTGAAAGCGTATCATTTGAAAGAGCACGAGCAGTTAGCCAGAGCGCTTGGCCAATGCCGAGAATACGACGGAAGTACAGGCTGGCTCGTTTTGCAGGCGCTGCGGCCGATTCATATGTGGCAGTGAGGCAGTGGAGCGGTGCCACATGTAGCTCCTACACTGTGGGCGGTCTTTGAGAACAGATGTACATGTTCAGTCCCAAGGCGCTCAGCATTGCCCCTCCAATAAACAAACAACAAACAGCAGACTGATCCCAACGATCGATGACTGACACAAAGATGAGTCGGTAAAAAAAACAGTCTAGGACAAGTCTAGCAGTTCAGAGAGCGGGATCCCTAGGGTGGCCATCCATCAACGTACCACTCGACGGGAACAACCCTGTCTTTTTTTTTATTTACAAAGAAACTGCATTCACCCACGATGCTCCTCATAGGTGACGGAGGCTTCAGGACTCCCTTAAGTGAGATACATGTTTGACCTTTGTGTAGTTTAAGCGTCTGTTGAACAACGGTTTATACAATGAATGCTCCTGTTTGTCTTAATGTGTCTGATTGGTCGCTGTGTAATGTACTTAACTTGGCTTTCCCCTGGTTAAATAAATGCTATCCATTACACCTATGGTGTAGGTTACGTCATAAGTCTCTTTGCATGCTTTGCTTTTCTGGCAACGTTTTCCGGTTCATTTATGATAAGACTAGTAGAGGAGGTTTGCATGTTTGTTCGTTTGTAAAACACATCATGGTCACATTATAAATATCCCCAGATATCACTCAATTAGTGAGTTTTTGGACACTTTTTTGCGGACTCCACTCCGGAATCACCGACACGGAAGCAGACATACAAGCACCGGCGTAGAGACCTGTGAGGCAGGCGCCCATGCAGGAGTATAATTCACCTTTTAGGAGTTGTAGCCCTATGCGGGTGGTCTCAGGACATGCCACCTCCTTGGTCTTAGGATCTGTACCACTGTACAGAATGTATCACCTCCATTACCATCAACACAGGCTTCCCCTCAGCGTATTGTTTATTGATCAATCATGTTTCAGTGCAGTTAATGGACTACTCTGTGCGTAGTCAGCAACTAAACTCTCCATTAAACCATCATCACCGGCCTTACCTTGTGTCTCCAAATATCCCAGGCTGTTTGCTGTAGCACGTACACTGTTGTATATTAAGCCATTAAAAACGATTTTCTTAGTACTGGCACACAGACGCATGGTCTGGTTGACAGAGTCTGACATAAGTGACTCTCTTCTCCAAGGGCATTCGTTTGACTTACTTTATTTCTAACGTAATTTAGATGGGATGAGAAAGGATCCATTTTCTTTTTAATTTCCCACAGCATGGATGTCAACAACATCTTAAGTGGACATCCTCCGAAGACCAAAGGGCGTAATAAAGGAAACAACAAGCCAAGCAGGTATCTTAACGCCATACTCTGGACTAATGGGCTCACTGTGATAAACACCAGGCTTGGCACTACCGGAGCCCTTTTAAGGTTGGAGACTTCCAGGAAGGAGTACCCAGTGTGTCATCAGTCACCCCTGCCACCAACTGTCTACCCTGTTGCAACATAGGAGCAACTGGACTAGAATTAAACAGGTTCAGGGACCTGTTTATTCCCCAGGCCATCTTTATGTGACTGCTCAACTGTTGACACACAGTCACACCTGCCATCACACATGCACAAACACACCCACCCCCCCAAATCCAGATATGTTACACACCTGCCGCTTTACTTAAATAATACTTCAATATTAATAAATATTTAAACAACATATTACATGCTTAGATTGAAGTCATTTCAGGTTATTTAAAGATTGAAAAAAAATGTAAATTGAAAAATTATTTTCAGTTTAGGGTTTGTACTGTGCAATTAGTGCCTGCTGTTGCTGTTCAATTAGTGTGCAAGACAATAAACTTGAAACTAGCAGCAGCTCAAGAGGTGGAGAATGTTGCCTGGCAACTGGAAGGATGTTGGTTCCATCCTTGTGTCCTCATGGCCAGGGCCAAGGTGCCCTTGAGGAAGATGCTCAAGTCTTGACTGCTGTCAATAAATTAAAACAAAAAAAAGGGTTTATTCCCGTTTATTACATGGCTACTTACTAAAGTCAATCAATTTGACACAAAAAAAAAATTTGATTGACATTAACATGATTTTATTGCTTCTGCTGAAAAAAAATAGTCTGTCAGATTCTACTGTAAATAGTTATTCAGAAATAACAGACCGTAGAACAACGTAATTGACCAATCAGAATAGAGTATTAAAACAAAGGCGTGTAATAATTATATATATACGTATTTAACGCTGTCCGTTGATAGTCAAGAGTAACAGTTGGCCATTCAATTCCGGAGAGAGGATAACTACGAACACACGTAGCTTAAAAATAGAAGCATCTTAGTGCCTGCAGACCTCCCGGTTGTGACTCAGCTGCTCAGCCTTCTGTTTGCATTAGTGTACGGAGGGAGCGAGGCTCTGGAGGAGCGCATTGTGCTACTGCAGCGGCGCGGGGTCGGCTAACAGGGCCGCCTGTCTCTTTACGCTGTCTACAGGGAGCGGGTCACACACACACACACAGGAAGAACTGAGGGGGTAAGGACCGAACATACTGCATAAGCGTACCTTCCTTTTGTCCATTTGACAACTTGACTCATACGGCTTAGTCATTTAGCACATATGCTCCCCCTCTTATCTCACCTTATGGTCATCCACACTTTCACATACACTACAACACCAAACGGTTTATTATTTTCGTCATTTAACATTTCGTCATCGATGCTTAAGGAAATTGTAGATTCAGGTCATGGAGGAGGAGGAGCAAGGAGGGGTTAATGGCATCTTGCTCAAGGATGCCTACGAGGTTGGCTGTGGACATTGGGGATCGAACCCAATACCTTTCAGTTGGGAGCGAAAACAGCCTAGACACTACACTATCTTACGACTACTACTTTTAAGTGATGGACATTTTTGAAAGGATTTCATGCCTGCACACCGGGCACCTAGTTCTCTCCTATCCATCCCTGGAAGGAGGGACTCGCTGGGTGTATTCCTTCTCAAGGGTTCTTCCCTCTGGGTTTTGGAGAGATTTTCTCTCTCTCCTATGAGTCACTCTGTGTTAGGGGTCGTCATATAATGTGTACTCATGTTAAGCCCTCGGGGACTGTGACCGCAATAATGGGCTACAAAATGAACTTGACTGGACTATGCACACAGTGAATTGCAATCATAAAAAACCCTATCGCTTGGTAGGTTGCCGACAAGTCATTGTGTCTGTTTAAAGTAAACTATACATTATTTTCCTTCTTACGCAGTTTTATTTTTGGTTCTTCTAAAGGGGCTCAAATATTATTTGGTCAACATGAAACGGAGGGATAATCTTTTAAACTGGATTATCTTGAGCAATTACCGCTGGCATCCAGAACTTGCAAAAACCACAGCACAGAATTAACACACAGTGCTGCTTTTAGACTGAATAGGTACACAAGGCACACCAACACAAAAGACATGGAGTGAGTGCAGCAAAGACGTTGTACCCGACACTAGGCTGCATCGCCGATGTGTTGTCAGCTGTGTTTCCTCCCCCCCTTCCCCCAGGTCACATTTTTACAGCGGGATTGACTTTGCGGCGTGCCGCCGTTTCCACCGCAGTTGCACTTCTCCGGCGCAGGGCCGTCATGCGCAAGGTAATTATATCACTCATGGATGAAGAAATGACTGTCTGGCTGGCACACTCAGCATCTTGCGATGTATTTAAAGGGCCGAATCGAGGCGAGTGGGCGGACCGCTTAACGCCTCTGCGGACTAGAGGTGATTAGTGTGTTCGCCGGTTAGCGGGCATTCAGCAAGGTCGGAAGCGTTTGCATTGCATGCGTTTTAACTGACTATGTCGAGTGGGCAGCATGAGGTGAGCTTGGGTCATTGTGGTTATTGTAACATCCATTATCCATTTACTGTGACGTGTTTTATTTTTTTTATAAGTTTATTGAATTGAATATGAATTCTGGACATTATTAGACCTTATTATATTCAGGCTCTGTGCAACAGACAACAAAGAAGGCTTTACTGGCCAAGTAAACGAAGAAATCTAAACTAGACCACTGTGGTTACAGTTTGGGAGTTTTTGAGTTCATAATTCCTCACTGGGGACATTGTCTTTTCCGCAAGCACAGTTTTCTGGTTGGTTTCTCCAGATCGGGAGGGGAAGTGGACTGAGACCCGGAGCAGCCCCTCCTCGCCAGTTACAATCACAAATCCCCTGTAACTCCAGATGGCTTCCGACATTGGCTGGGATCTGTCTCAGGGCGTCACTCCATCCATTACCTCCAGCCTTTATTTCGTTTGGTCCACTGTCAGAGTCTCAAGCATCTTGATTTGCTAGCCGTCCTCCAGGCGTGATCCTCCCCACCCCACTATGGCTACGAGCCTCTCAGGCCCCCCTCCAACCTTAATTTATTTGATTTGGTTCCCTAAACGCCTATCATTTTCTCATTTTCCTTTGCTCCAACTCAATCTGCCCAGCACTCTTTCCATCAGGGCCAATTATCCCTCTGTCCATTTTGAGTCTGAGTGGAGTAGTGGGTGGGGGGTGGTGGTGGTGGGCACCTTAACCATTCTCCACTCGCCAAGTCCAGTCAGCCTCCGCCCATCGTGAGGCACTCCATCTCCATGCAGATGGAGAGCCGCCATAGCAGTAAAAGCTACATGGCCGCGTGCAGTAAATAAATCATATTGTTTCGAGTCCTTAATTATAGTCATGTGTTCAGCATCTTTTTTAGCAGCATTTTCCAAGCGGCGAGTTGCATCCAAGGTGAAAAATGATGCAACATCGACATTAAAGGCTACATGCCGGCGTTAATTACAGTCTGGGTCACACTGCGCATCGCATATCGGTTTTTGCGTATCTCCACTTCCCCAGTGGGAGTGTCACTTCAGAATCAGACCTCTGGAAACAGGCATTAGAGGCGCATTAAAGGGATGACTTTTAATGGGATGCTAATGGATTAACAGAGTTTCCATGACCTCTGGCCTTTTTCGCTGTGTCACAAACGACCGCCCCTCCATGAAGGGTGTTCTCGCCTTTGTTCTGCTCTGTGACTCGCTAATGCGCCCGATGTTTAGCAACAGCTGGCATTCAAACCGGAGTGCCGAGCGTGTGCGGGGCTACTGAATATTCAGGGGACCCCTGTGCTGCAGATAAAAAGTGTGACGCAACTCTGCAACGGTCCAGAGCTGGACAACACATTGAGAACCCTTCCAAACTTTCCAAACCCTTCCAAAATTCTCGGTTGTTGAGAATTTGGCAGTTCTCCAAGGCTGCATCAGAGTAGATGAATTGTTATCGGCAAGGAAAAAGATCAACCCGTGCTTTTAGCTGCTAAGCCATCCACATTATTAGCGATATTCTCCGCAGTTTGGCTTGTGTTGGACCTTACACTGAATAACAACAGCGCGAGAGAGCACAGACAGAGAGAGAGAGAGCACAGACAGGCAGAGAGAGAGAGAGAACAGACTGACAGACAGAGAGAGATTTTTCTTCTGAGTATTATGTTGGATTGAATAAACTAGAAAGTATCCACAGTCATTACAAACATGTAGTCACATTGTCTGTACCTAAACAGTTTAACATATCCTGGTGGTGACATGGAAAATCCTCATACGCATCTTTATTTTTATTGTTCATCTCCTCACATTTCGTTGTTTTTTTGCAGGGATTTCCGCATCAAGCCTATGAAAGCAATAAAAGAGTCACCATGCTCTGAAGAACAATGTGGGAGAATCAATTGGGGGGACAGGATGTGCCAAGGATAATGGCTTTGTGTCCCCAGCAGCCCCAGCGACACGTTGCATAACTCCAACCCATGGTGAACATTGATTTTATTACTTAACACGGCCTCGTATGGCCCGGGCCTGCTGTACCTTTCCTCTCTATGTGCACACAAAACTAAGAGTTTAATCCTAGTATCTAAAGCCCTCTCCTTCAAACGATACCCAAAGTCATCAATCCAAACATGTCAAGCAAAGCGGCTTTTATTTTGACCACCAATTACCTTTTACTACCTGTTGGCTAGCCACAGCTGACACATAAAGCAGGCCAATGTTAGCCAAGTCAATAACCCTGTGACTGGTTAACAGCTGTTTTACTCTTTAGTTATAAGGGAGCAAATATGAACACCAATGTAGAGACTAAAACACGGCACACAATACTTTTTTAAAACAATCACCACAAAACAAACATACAAAGCGCTTAGATTAGTGGTGCCCAACCGGTGTGCCTC
>JAOPHQ010004091.1:0-37500 GCA_030340625.1 Merluccius polli | reverse complement strand
AGGAATCTAAAATGTTTTTTTTTAAAAGTGGGCCTACGTGAAAAATAGATATTAGAGGATGCAGATGAATGCTTTACAGGCCTCTGAATCAATACGGCCGGCTTTAATGTATGAAGGACCCGTCTTGCCAGATCGGCTGTGGGCTTTGAAGTCCCCCCCAGCAGACTGTCTTGTGCATTGCACAACACATAGGGATTCAATGGGATCTGATTTGAATCAAGCCCAGTGGCTTTGTTTTGCTGCCACCAAACATAACCTTTTCTTCTCTGATGCTCCACAGCCTTTGTGGATAATCTGTTTATGATTGACACACTCGACTTGGGGGGGGGTCTTTCTTGTATTCTTATTTTTAGTCCTATTGAGGAAAAACATTGTCATGCAAACAATGCTGCCAGGTCCAGCAGACTCACATCACACACCCATCTTATATTCTTTACATTGGCTTCCCATCAAGTTCAGGATCCATTTTAAGGAACTTGTTTTTACATATAGAGCATTGCATTGTCAGGCACCTGTGTACATCTCTGACCTGCTCCATCCTTATACAGCACAACATGACATCACCCCTTGTCGTGTAGTCATGTATCTTTAAGCCATTGTGGGTTTCACACTACACGACTAATCGGCGATGGTGGGGGGGGGGGGGGGGGGGGGGGGGGGGACGAGTCTGTCTGGTCTCCATTACAGTCACAATTACACGTGCGAGAAGTCACGCTTCGAAAATGGATGTCCTCAAGAAGCTAGCTAAAATTGTGCAGTGTGAACTCTGCACTAATGGTTACTGGGACAACCAGTGGGGTTTGAACTCAGAACCTTTCGGATGGGAATTGAACACTAAAAACCTAGACCTTTGCAGTGTGTAAAATGCATGTCATGGTTGAGGATACAATTGCAGTAGAGCTCTTACCTGCATGTTTTCCCGGAGGTCCGTGGCCTCTCTCAACGGGACCATGGCAGTCTTGAAGACATCGTCCAGGGCCTTGATCAACAGCACCCGCATGCTGGCGTACTCCCTGCTCCGCTTGCCCTTGCGCACTGATAGCCCCCTCTTGTGGGGCTTGCCGCCCCCTCGTCGGTTGGTAATGGCAACGTGGACAAACAGCCAGGTGTGCGGCAGCACCTCCCCAGTGAGAGACTGCAGCGGTATGTGCCGGAATCCCGGCTGAAGACACTCAAAGGGGATGGTGTATTGGCCGATGAACTCGTCACCGATGTAGTCATCGTCCAGCACCACGAAGCGCACCATGGCTAGCTCCGGGAGATTGATCTGGAACTCAAAGCTCTCGTCGAACAGGGGGTTGTCCCCGTTCTGGGTGACCGTCTTAGTCCTCTGTTCGGCGCAGTCAGCAGGTATGCCATGGATCTCCACGTACACGTATGGGTCCACCACGTCGCCCTTGGCTCCTGAGCCTTTGGGTTTCGGGAAGTTCTGTCCACTGATGATCTTGATATGTAGCAGCTGTGGCGACACCCCGGGAACAGAGTCTTTGGTGTTGGCACTGAAATATGACACCTGTTCCCTCATGATCGCTGGGCGCAGCACGTAGCCACAGTTTCCGTTCTGCCGGAACCAGCCGATGTTGAGATCCATCATGAGGCCGGGCGTCTGGTAGTTCATCGCAACGATTTGACAACCGCACTTCCAGAAGTCTTGAGGATTCATGTTACTAGAGTCGATCCGCATCGGGCTAGGGTAAACCCGCGCCAGAAACTTTTTGTTGTAATTCACGAAATCGCCTGGAAATTCGCTTGCACAACGACTCGCAAAGACCTCGTTGAAGGAGCATAGCTCCCAGGGCCTCTGGTTCTGAAAGGATGTCGGAAAGTCTTTGAACTCCACAGATTTACACAAGGTCACCAGGTCGGAGAGGTCCTTGGAGAGCTGGAACTTCTTGGGTGCAGGGGTCTGCTGTTCCCCAGACTCGATGCTCATCCTTTGGGACATCTCTGCACCCTCGTCCTCATCTGTCACCTCCCCCTCTGAACCGGTGAAGTTTGTGCTGAGCTTCTTACCCTTCAGCAGAATTCGACCTTTCATTTCAAAGGGCGAGGGGAGGTAGAACTCCTCGGGTTTGGGAGGGTCGAGGTAGAGCTTATCACCCAGGATCTTTTTCAGGTGCTGAAACATGACCCTCTGCTGCTTTAGCGAACAGTGATTTTCGAGACACAGTAATAGCGGGAACTCGGATGCCACAAAGGCGTACTTGTTGATGATGTCTATGACGCTGCGGAAAACAATCTGCGAGGTCATTGTGTGTCCGGTGTAAATGACGGGTTCGTTATCTGGTCCATCCCATACGTCCAGCTCCACGCTGCGGCAGCCCATCTTAAGAGCCCGAATGTACCCTGTGATGTCCGAGGGCCCTCTGAACTGATCCTCGATCAGATACGTGTTGTGCGAAGCGTTAATGTAATAGTGAGACAGTGGCTGGTTCATGTCTTGGCACACTGTTTTTTGTTCGGGGTCAAAAATATGGCACTCTGGTGACATAAGGTAGTTGGTGAAGCCATCAAGAGAAAGCCAGCCTTTGAGCTGGCCCTCTCTGGATGGTTCATAGCTCTGGATCACTTCCAGGCTAGTCTCCTCACTCACTTGAGCCATGCCCTGCTCTGCCTCAAGGAAAATCATCAAGTCCTTTGTGTCCAGGAACTCTTTGTTGCTGGAAAACTGAACGAGAAGGAAATAGATTTCGGGTCGGGTACACAGGTCATGAAACACTTCGATGAACTCCTCCTTTGTCACGTCCGAGCCCGTTTTGTCCTTAGCCTTGTGGAACTCCTTGAACTTCAACTCTATCTTAACATTTTTAAGTCCCGGGTTTAGTTTTTTCACCAGCTGCACCGCTGGACATATGCTCACTTGCTTACTGTTGTTGACGTCTGTCTCGTCGAAGAGTTCACCGAGCCAAGACGAACGCATGCTGTTCTGGCTGCTCTCGATCATGTTCAAGGTGTGCTTCCCGTACGATATCAGGTATCTCAGCCCCGTCACCCAGATGTTCGCCACGTCCGCTGAATTCGCCACCAGGTCCAGTGACTCATAGTTCTCCCCGTAGATGATCGAGAAGGCGCAGTCCTCCGATATCTGATCATAGGTGCCATTGGTCCGGAACGTGTCCGTGTTCTTGCCCGTCCGCACCTCCTTGATGGACTTGACGTCGATCTTTGCCTTCTCCGACTCTTTCTTCGAGGGCTCCCACCTCAGCGACTGCATGTCAGCGTCGAGCAGGAAGTAGCGGTGGTAGACACGGGAATTGGAGCGCACCTTCTTCAGCTCTGAGCCATCCACCATGGCGTTGATGCAGTCGCTGGCACTGCTAATCTTCTTCTCCGTGGGCATGCTGCTGAAGGAGACCGTCTTCTTCCTCTCTTTGCGCTGCCTAGAACCATCCTGCAGGGGTAGGGGTGGGGGGGGGGGGGGGGGGGAGAGAGAATATTACCATTTAGTTTTTGTTTGTGATTGAATCTCCAAAACCACATGTTAATACCAGGTGGGAACAGGGCAGCCATCATTGATAATGTGTTCATTAGGTCAAATTATTAAAATGCATATTGTTATTAATTGTCGTAAGCGTTAATAATATGCCCCATATTGACAATAATGGTGCTGTTAGGGCAGGGAACAATGGCAACATGATTCACATGGCAGTTTGTTCCCTAGTTACATTTCCTGAGTTACTGGGGGAAATGTCCCCAAAACAGACCTTACAATTGATAAGTAAGATATCGTCATTTGAGAACAAAGGCTGCATTAACTAATCTGCAGGGTTACGGTTGCTGTGGCCTAAACATATGGTCCTGCATAGAAATTACTGGGGCAGTCGGCATTATTCTGCTGCCATTTATGAATGCTAATTATTTTCCTGGAAAGTGCAAAATGTTAATTAAATTACCCCCAAAGTTAGAAAACAACCAACAGATGTGAAAGTTAAACTCTAAATCCATTCCTCTGCTTTGTTTGACATGGTTAAATTGTCATTGCAGTCAAATTATGCAGAAGAGAAGAACCTTCTCAGAGATTTGAATATTAAACAATAATGGAATGGAGCACACAGCACAATGTGACATCCGTTCAAGCCCAGAACAATTACAGCTGCCTGGTTTGATATATTGACATATTGTTCGGCCTTTTGAGTTTCCTCCAAGTTTCCTCACATTTGCTGGATGTTTACCGTACAAAACCTCCACCCGGCAACTGTTTGTTGTCGTCACCATTCATGGACAAACAACAAGAGACAATGATAGTTTAGCGATGCGTTAAGCACACAGCCCATGGTAGGTGGCTCCAGCTCTGATACTCTTGTAAAACTACACTCTAGCCCCTTCAAGAGTATTCCATTAAGTAGACTGGTTATTACATTCCTCGGATTAGCACCGGTCAAACTCAATATTTTCGGCATTAGTGAGCTAGGGGGCTGTTGCTTGTGTTATTTGAGTTAGTATTTGGTATTAGAAGTAGCCTTAATAAGTAAGACTTAGGTGTTCACTCAAGGACAGAACCTTTCATCTTAATGAAATTACTGGAAGGCTTTTCAGATAGGTATGCTATTTCACGCATTATAAAGTAGACTTTTTTCCCACCAGAAGAGAATGAGCATTTTCTTTTTTTATTTGAATCGCTTATCTATTCCACAAAATGAAATAGAATGTCATACCTCTATGATTGGTTTGGTGCATATAAATATGCTATTTTTTTTGTCTATTTTGTCTAAATTAACCTACAGTATTGAAGCGTATGGCAAACACAATTTATATAATCAAATACAGTACTGATAAATAATATACCATGTACTACATCAAACAGCACCACCAAAACAACATTTCTGCAATGGATTATTATGTATGGGAATATTATCTATGGGCCAGTATATATAGCAAGAGTACACCTTAAAAGAAAAAAGAAAAGTGGACAACTAAAAATGATAAATGTATCTTAAAGTCAGTCAAATTAAGTTTAGAAAAACAAGTGACAATTAAATTTTCCAGGAGCACGATGCATGCATTTCTCACCCCTTTGTAATAGATGCTCATGTTATTCTGACTACACACAAAAAAGATGAGTAAGATTATTTCTGACTACAAAAACAAACCACAAGAAGGATTTAGTGATTTAGGACTTCGGAGGCCATCAGCACAAACTGGCTCTCCTACAGAAACACAGGGGACAAGACATAGCATAGGGATTTGTGTGCCAAACAACTGCCTACAGATATAGAACACAGACAGGATGCCTGTTCTGCATGACGAAGCTCAACGCTCCGAGTGCATTACCGGAAACAATGGGAACATCTCTGCAGCTTAAACCCTGCGTCACCCATACTATAACCCCATATGGAAGTATTAAGAGTATGTTTCATTTCAGTTCAATCCACCAAACAATCAGATTTACCACCGCTGGGTTTGGGGAGAGACATGGCACGAGGCCATTTAAAGTTGCACTCTTGACAGAGTCATCCAAGTGCTCGCTTTGCAGAAAACAACCCATTTCTGTACCCCTGGTTCCCCGAGGCCGATCACAGCTGCGGCCGGTGGCTTAATGAAACTGACTCGGCTGTAAATCCTCTTCCTGCTCTGGGTCGTCGTTCACACTCAGTGCGTTTACATGACACTCAAGAAAGTCGACTTTTTGGCTTAACCCAACAATGATTGGATTACTAAGATGCATGTATACACCTTAATCAGGTTAAAATCGGTTCGAGTCGACCCTCTCATTATCAGGTTAAGACCCCTAGATTATGCGATCCATAGCCGACTAAACCGTGCATGTAACCAGTCGGATTGGATTATCCGTTGAATTGCGTTCTGCGCATGCTCGAGGTCTTTTCCCGGGGCCGTGAACCGGAAGTAGAAGGAGACGATAGTCTTGTTGTTGTTGTTGTTGTTGTTGTTGTTGTTGTTGTCGCCGTCGGATAAGGGATAACGAGAAACGGCGATTTATTTAAAAAGGTGGCGCTATAAGAATTGTGTCCCGGCCGCGGGAGCGCGCATGGCATGCATTCATTAAAGGTGGAAGCACGCGGACACTACGCTTCCATTTCACCTAAGGCTGAATTAAAAGTAGGCCTACATGTTTTTCTAAATGTGGGTCATCAACGAGGTTGTAAAGTAGTGACTTCGGGCACATCTGTCAAAATAAATGTTTTTTTCTCCCGACGTGTTTACGACCTTTATTCATTCATTCAGGGCTGTTCTGGTGGGAGAAATATGTTTTCAGTAGCTGTCAACTAACTTTGGGTCGGCGATTTATTTAAAAAGCTGGCGCAGAAGATGGAGGAAGCGGTGTCGTGCCTATGGGAGTGTATCTTCATCAACGTGCATTGCTCATCAACGAGGTTGTAAAATAACTACGATCTTTATTCATTCATTGCGCGGCCGAACTGACGGCGGCATTCTCTGATATATGAATCTTACAGACTGCGTCGGGTTCTCCGACTCTCTGGTCCACAACAAGTAAAGACTCCTAGTCGGGTTTATCTCGCCCATGGGGAAAAGGAATTGGGGGAAATTAACTTTGGCTTTGACTCTCTGAAGTCCAGACTGAAACGCGACATGGAGGAGAAAGCGATGTTTCAGCTGACAGCTGTCAGTTCACTTCGGGTCCATATCGTTTCTCCGACGCTCCGCTGTTCCTCTCGGTCGTATGCGGACCGCTCCGCGGACGACCGAGTCGGCATACGACCGAGAGGAACAGTGGAGCGGCGGAGAAATGATTATCACCCGAAGTGAACTGACAGCTGTCTGCTGAAACATCGCTTTCTCGAATGAGTTTGTTGTTGCTGGTGACGTAAAGGGGTCAACCGGTGGCTCTACTACCACTAGTTGAAATGGGCACAGCGCCACCTATCGTACCGGGGTATGACATGCTCCGGCCAATGAATCGGATTACTCGCCGCCATGTATACGCGGACAATTGCAGTTGACCAGTTGCGGAGCATAGACGAGCAATGGCTTTAATCGGGTTTATTCTGTGCATGTAAACGTACTGAATGACAGTCATGTTGATCTTAAACATGTCGGGGGAGCGTCATTGGAATCAATAGGGAACCTACATGGCTAATCTACCATGGAGAAACCCAAGGCTCTCATGCAGGGAGGAGGGCATGAGAGAGTATGCAAAGAAGGGAGATTGTATGCGTGTATGCACAAATAACATAACTTCCTTTTGCACAGTCTACTGCTCAGGTATGGCTCATCAGGTTACCCAGAGGCTTAAGCCAGCAGGCATGACTGAATATAATCCTTATTATCCCAGCAAGAATTTGAATTCTCTCTCTCTCTCTCCCTCTCTCTCCCTCTCCCTCCCTCTCCCTCTCTCCCTCTCTCTCCCTCTCTCTCCCTCCAAACCAGAATATGGATATTTAATAAGGAAAAATCGATGAATTGGTAGTTGAATTTAATTTACTTTTTGTAGTATTATAAGTAGTATTTGAAAAGACAACAATGTTGTATGTTGTATTATATATATTGTATTGGTATTGTATTGACATAACGGCATCTGTTGTTTGCAGATGCAGTTATACACAGAAACAGACATTCTTAAATTAAACTGTAAACTATATTATAACGTCTACAGCGGTTCTTGCCACAGAGATTCAATAGCTACAAACAGTTAGCAGCAGGGGGTCTGGTTCTTACCAAAGGCCCGGGTCCTTCGTGACCTTGGCCCAGTGTTATCCTCGGGATTTCCTGTGGACCACGGCTAAGATCCAGTAAACAATTGCAGCTAAAGTCCAGTAAACAATAGCGGCTAATGTCCAATAAACAATAGGGCACATCCAGAGTCCTCGGTCTAGAACTAGAAGCATAACTTCCTGAGGCCTATTTTTTATTTTGTAAGGTAACAAACGCGTGCACCACCTGCTCTGGTGCTGTTGGTTAGAAAACAAGATGGAGATCACTTCCTTGGCTCATTATTTAGCAGTTGAGCTGCTCTCTGCACTAAAAAAACAACATGAAGTGCAGAGGCCGAAGAAGGAAAGATTCCTGCTGTTTCTATCGCCACAAATAACACCAGACGATTCACTCTCTTGAAAGACCCTGGTAATTAACACACTCTCCAAAATAAAACCCAGATGAAAATGTTTTTCACTAGACCTATGTTTAAAACAAGCTTAGGAGTTGACATGCTGGCCATAACCAGGAATTTGTGTCTTACAAAAGACACAAATACTCCCCAACTACTCTGCAGCAGACAGTTTTGCAGTGGAACAGTGCCAGAGAAAAACATCAACCTAAACAGTAGTTTGTGTTCCCTGTCCAGACAAATCAAGGGTTATATAGGTATTTTTTCAGTTTCGTTCTGGTCGACAAAGTAGACGAAAGATAGAAAATGAGTAGAGACTGAACAGAGCTCCGAGTCCTTCTTACAGCAGCAGTAATGACCCGCGGTTCTGAAAATGTCCATGTGATTAACATGTCCACAATACAACTGATGTTATTGATGATACATTACACAACAGGCCTGGGCCCAGTTTCCCGAAAGCGTCGTTAGCCTAAGTGGTTCGTTAAGTTCGTCGTACGACCATCAGACCTTCACACCGTTTCCCGAAAGCATCGTTGCGTAACGACCGTCGTTAAGACGCTCGTAGCTAACGAGAGCTCCAGGGGTACTCGTAGCGCACTACGGGCGTCGTTAACACGTCCAATACCACTGAATGTCCAGCTGGTGACGCTAAAGTTACGATAGGCTATATAGCTTAGTCTATGTTATACCATGGTCTGGGTGAATACTCGATTCTGATTGGCTGAAGATTATAGAGCGGAGCTCTATAATCTTATCTTTGATGTACACCTAGGAAAGACGTTGACGCTATGAAGACGCTATGGCCACGTTGCTTGGCAACGCCTGCATAGTCCGCGCGACTTATAACAATAAAAAAACCCTCACGATTGTAACTCTAAAACACATTAAAGTATTATTAATTGATTAAATATTAACAGAAATGAATGGACGACGCGGAGGCGTGAACCGCGGAGGACGGTTCTGTTAATGGACACCTCGAAGGGCATTATCCCGAATGGTCACTTACGAAAGAAAGAAATATTTAATCAATTAATAAACTTGAATGTGTTTTAGAGTTAAAATCGTGAGGTGTTTTTTTTTTTTTTACAAATCGAGCAGACTATTTAATATCTCCCGTATGCAGGCGTTGCCAAGCAACGTGGCCATAGCGTCTTCATAGCGTCAACGTCTTTCGTAGGTGTACTTTTCAACCTACACCCTCCAGCCAATCAGAATCGAGTATATGTATTTCAGCACCGTGTCAGTGGACAGGTACGAGGCTACGATCGATCGTTAGATCTGTGCACGCGCGTTCATGTTAAGAGGAGTTTCGGGAAACGCACAGAAAAAAATAACGATCGTTCGAAAGATGATTCGTAAGAAGGATCGTAAGATGGATCGTACATCGTTATCGGGAAACTGGGCCCTGATCTTCTACATTCATTGGCGTTATCCGAGTTTATAGGAAATACCTTATTTGATTCAGCCTTCACCTACCCTAACAGGAAAGGTGCATTGTGAAATACATAGCCATTTGAAATGTGTGCACGAATTAAAATCAGGAAGTAAACATTTAGTTCTCCATTGATACGGTCAGGTCACCAGGCAGGCACATTAAAGAAATGTATTTAATTGGGTAGGGAAGCCATTCAAACATAACAGTACAGTGTGTGTAGGGGGCTCTTGAATAGACATATATGGTAAGACCACACCACACATGCATGAGCGAGTGAGATAGTGAGAGAGCAAAAGAACAAGAGACAGAAAGAGTTCCACCAAAACACTCTAGTTCTCAGAGGTATTTGAATCCCCTAATGGACTAGAGCATCCTTTTTTCTGGCTCACTGAGCAGGTAGAACTGTATGTTCAGGATGTCACCAAGGACTTGTTACTCTCTGGTGCAAAGACTCTTCGGCGGACATGGCCAACATTACGTGACATATTGTCTTGTATGCTAAATTCTGAGTTAGAGTACAAGAGTTAAGAGTTAGAGTACAAAACAATCTCTACGTGCCATGTATGACATGGCATGACATGACATGTATTAATAAAGTACATTTTCAGTTCATGTGTGTTGGTATATTGCAGTATATATTTGCATAAATGCATGTACAAATATATGATGTGAAAGTGATCCTCTGACTGCTAAATAGGGATTCTCGACTAAAAAGTGCAATAAATAACTTCTTTCAAAGCTCCATAAGCCCATTTAAAAGTCAATACTCTATTTACCCTATTTTAGTAGTACACAATGTGACTAGACCCTGTGGGCTTGTCCATTCTCATCGTCAACAGTGAGGACACACAGGAAGTGATGCAAGACACTGTTGCTAAAGGACCCTGGGAGTTGTGCAGTCACAGCAGGAGAAGAAGAGATATTCAAAAAGGTCCAATAAGTCAGCGCAACAATTGACTTAAGAAATGGCAATTACAAAAAAAAAAAACACGATGGCGAGCCACAGTGAGGTTCTGAAGGTGATTCATGTCAGAACTCCAGTTAAACAAACTGGGAAGAATTATGTGTGGCTACTGTAGGGACAGCCAAGCCATTCTGCCAATGCACTAAGCTGCCCTGCCTGGCTGTAAATCGGGACGAGAACTGGCTAAAACACTTACAAAATGGCTGGGCGAGCAGACAAGCGTGTCGGCCACAGCCAAATCCCAACATTGGCAGTTCCTTTTGTGGCTGTTGCCAATGTCTTGCCTACACTTATTTTGCTTATCTGCTCAAACCCTGAATAATCACTTTAATGGGATGAATGATGTAACAAGGGCTGGAAAAAACAATGAGACCAATAATGAACCTTTAAAACTTTATTATAACCATTATATTCAAGATTTTAGTTTGTTTGATTTAAGATGTTTTTAATTGTCCAATTGTCCACCTAAAGTATTTTTTCTTGTCATGTGTATGTGACTCTACAGCTGCCCATCTCGGTCCACCCCCTGAGGACTTCACACTTGGTGAAGACCCAGCTGCAATTCTCCAACACATAGCATCAGTGGTTGGTCAATTCAACTGCTGATATTGCCCTTCACCGATAACAATCTCTAAATCTGTGATTGATGCATGCGTCATCCAATGAGGGACAATATAAATACGCTGCCCTTCCCTTACGGTACTTCCTCCTGGGGCCGAATCCTTGCCTTCCAGCTTGAAGGGCATTCTAATAAACAAAGGTTACCACATATTCATTATACATAAACAATTAACCCATATAAGTCGCCCTTAATTGGTTAATAAACAGTTGTAATAATTGGCCTATTACTTTGCAAATTCTTTAACCTGTTAAATGTATTAGTAATATTATTGATATGACTGTACTAGTGTTCGATAATTCCCACAGCACACTTGGGACTCCATGGCTGATCCCTGGTCCAGGGTCATTAAATAGCACTGAGCCACAACTTTTCTTGTTCAGCAGTCATTTCTGCTATTAGCATCATTTACTCTATTTACAACCCCTACTCCACGCCTCTTAAAACCTCTGATGAGTGTGCCCCTGACTGGGCCTGCACTTCAAATGCTGACAAACCTGCACTGTAAACATTGTAAAAAATAATTTACCCAAGTTTTAAGCATTTCATTTAACTTTTGTCTTGTATAATTAAGATACAGGTCTACATTTCTATAATTTTGCCCATTTTAGAGAATCTTTCGGCCTTTAATGTCACAAATAGTGACATGCAAATCATAGCTTTGAGTATTTATTCTTATATAAGTATTTTGAGCGTTTTTTGAATTCCATAAGGACAACTACCTGCATGGAATACAAAGCCCAACATAGAGAGAGACACCTGTGAGAGCAATCATCTCTAAGCTTTGTAATCATCATTAAACCATCCAATACCTCGCACAACTCACACACAGGCACCTGGCTACGCTGGGACTGATTCCACAAGATATAAACGTGCATCGGTTTACAAAGCGGAGCAGCTTTAGATACTGAAGATTATGAAAAACCATGGCAGGTTCCTCCTTGGTTCATCCAGGCTTTTAATTAAAGACAAGAGAAGTTAATGAGGAAGCAAAGAGCCCAAGAGTACACACAGAGTTTCATGGAGCAAACAAATGATAACCACTGACTATGGAGAACCGGTAAGTCAGGCCACTTTTGTTCCCCGTGCTGACAGTCAATGTTAATCAGGATGGAAGTCCAGCTGGAACCACAAACCTGCCAAACCACATGTCCCTTCTCCTCTTGTGGTAAAGACTGGGTCTGCAGAAGTAGTCCCTCCCCTCTTGTAGTACAGAGTATGACCCCCAAAGTACTTCAAGAGAAGAGGCGCTACAGAAATAAGAATTAGATTAGGGTTGAGCAATACATCACTATAAGATCGATATTGTGATTTCAGACTGAATTTGGATTGCCATTGTCTCACAAATCAGACTTTAGATTACTGCTGGCAGGCGAGCCATATTTGCCTCATATTTGTTTCGAGCGATCATGTTGCTGGAAGCGGGGATCTTTAAGCACATAATTGGCTATTAACGGCGAACACAAACTCGGCCAGCTCTAGTAAACAGTTAAAAAATATCTGTAAAGGTCTCTTTGATCTCTTGATCTCTGCCTTGCTGCACCTGACGCAACCACTAAGCTTCACGTAAAGTTATGCACAATGACGTCACCAGTATGCAAATGAGCATTGGGGTCATCCGGCGACTTTTAGAAACTTTTGGAGCTAGTGCTAGCTGCTTTCATTGGAAAAGAGTTGGCAACACTGGTGCCTAGTTATCTGGTATAACTCGTAGGACTGCTGGATCTGAGATTAATATTGCCGTAATATGGAGATATGCAAGCCTAGAACTCTAGACGCCCCCTAGCGGCAGCACATTTATTTGGCAGCTAGTGTAGGTCTAGCACGGCTCCGTCGGCTTTTTGGTGCTGGAAACACCAAGTATGTCTGGTATGTCTGACCAATCACAGCGTGAGGGGCGGAGTCGAAAGCCGGGTTACCATGACGACAGAGTTGCGATGGTTCCGTGTTAGGTAAACAATGGCTGCTGCTGCTGGCGAACGGCTGTCTTTCCACTCGGCTTTGGCCGCGACTCTTCAAGACTTGAAGTTAACATTTTATTTGAGAAAAGAACAAAGAATGGCACTGAAGTCTTTCCTCAAAAAATAAATATGTATTCGGAGTTTTGATTAATTACGTAGTCAGAGCCGTCGCTCTGACTACGTCACCTTCTTCGTTGCTCTGATTGGTTGTAGCGCTATCCTATTGCGTGCAGAGGGAACTTGAAAGACAACCGTTTATCCCACCCACACTGCCAATGGAGCTGATCCAGACCTTACATCTTTCTGATGTAGGTCTGGCTCGCCAGGCTAGAGATATGCCGCTTAGCTTGTCTTTTCCTGTTTCTGGAGAACGCTGTGGTGACATGTTAAAATGGTTTAGCTCAGTAGAACAAATATGGAATGTCTCCCATTAAGGAGCAGCACTTCTTTACTTTTTTTCTCTGAATGGCAAACTGCTAAAACGTGATAGCATCGCATATTATATGATAACGTGGCATTGGCTCAAAATCAATAGTGTTTTATTTTCTCAATTGCAATTCCAAACATTTGGCTGTGGCTTTCATAGAAAAAAAACGTTTTGTGGCACATTTTCAAGCGAAGTGAAGATCAAATGAAACCATGACATTTATACAAAAGCGTTGAACCAAATCCAACTCATTACCCATTGCTGTGTTGGCTTTTGCCCCGCATTGCCGGCATGCCCTTCCATTAAATGATCAATCAATAGCCATGAGCGGCACTAGCGTCACAGCTCCACAGGAACGTTTAGGAGCCAGTAAGCCGCTTGCTCATTGTAGTTGTGCTGAGCTGTCAAAACAATGCCGTGTCGTAGCATAGCGCCGTGGGCTAGGCTAGGGTGACGCGTGAGTAACATGAGCTAGTGAACCTCAGCCCGTCCACACCAAAGAGGAATAACAAATCAATAAGAGAATTCATTTATTATGCACAGAATCGATGCGTGTGAGAAGGACATTGATCCAGAGGTACGTGACGTTAGGGACTGCTCTCATCATGAATGCTAGTTCTTTATGATAGTTGTGTGTCCAGAACTACAACCATCTATGTTTATATCAGTGGTACACACACATCAGAATAAACAAATATCAACTATAAGAAATTCTCCACATGGTCATATTTCTAATTACTACAAACACAGTTTCAGAGATTTTAAAGGCATCTCTATAAACAACGTCGCATTTATTTTCTACGTAATGGGTCATATTGTGACAGATACAAATTAGTTGAATCGTTGAATGAGTGCATTGCTGCCTCCCGCCAGGCATTTTGTCGCCACCAATTGGCGTATATTATTTTATAATTTTTGTGTCAAACATCTTGGTGGAACACAGCAAGGAATAGACTGTGGAGTCTATATGGTTTTGATGTCTCCTTCTACAACAATGTATTTGGTCTTCAAACGGATATGTACGTGTTTCTTTTCATGTAGAGTGGGGAAGTGAGATCCAAGCACAAGTGGTCACTTGAGATGTATGTGGAGACGCATGTTAATGCCAGGTGTGAACCGACGTACTTAGAGCTGTCCACTTGTGTTCAGATCAACCAAGCATGTTAATGCCAGAAGTGAACAGGGTAACACCTGGGTTAAGCCTCACCCTAACACTCCACAGAAGGAGCGCCATACATCCACACACACCGGACACAAAAATATAAACATTTTTTCCATTTGTTTGTTTTGACAAACGTCAAGCTCTATTGCAATCGCTTGCTTTTAAAAAAAAAGTGTGCAGTTATACGGTGTATAAATAAATGAACAATGTTCAGTGTCTCCTTCCTGGTTGTTCTGACAACCTTCAGAACCGCTTTGTCCATGCCGTTAAAAGGCGAACCGCTTTGTGCGTGTGCTTGTAAAAATTATATTTTTAAGTCTCATTATTACAGTTTTGTAGTATCTGTAAAGTAGCACAAGGTTAACAGTGTTTCTTTTATAAGACTCTCCCTCACCCTGGAACTAAAACCAAAAAAATACATTGAAATAATTATGTTAAAAGTGCGAGGATTAGTCAACTATCAGCTTCAAATGGCGACTAAGAAAATCTTTAGTCGGGGGCAGCCCTACCATGAATTGTCTCTTTTTGAAGCCGTACTACATTTGAAACATCTGCAACTACTGCTTATCTGTGGGAGGATCCAAACCGATTCATTCACAAATATAGGGTGAGCCAACCCCCAATTCCTGATGAATAAACGATTTAATTGGGCGGCAGCTACTTTCAATTAACAATGAACGCGTTTCTATGTTTTATTTAGCCGACCGCCTCCACAGCGTACGGATTGACTTTCTATGTCATTAAAAGCTGACCTTTAAAAAAAAAAAAAAAGGTGCCAAGAGGACAGACATGGTAAAATCAATGAAATGACACAACGCCTCTCCTTGATACATATGCACTGCAGCCAAACTTTAAACTGAGAAATTATGCTTATTCCACCTCCCTTCAACATCAATTCTCCTCAACTTAACCACTTGACATATTCAATACAACAGTGGTGGGCAGACTTAGCATTGGTCAACAAGCCATCATTTACCTTGATGGCCATTCAATATGCTACGTGGCGATAGCAATTAAAAAACTAATACATCATTTCCTGAGCAGGCAGGCGAGGGCCGATCCTACTTCACATAAAGAGTTAGGTGGACAATAGAGAAGGATTAAAAGATGTCTAGTCTACACCGACATTACCCTTCATTAAAAACATAAATAAATCAACAACTGCTCCCTTCTCTCACACACACTCAGAATCACACCTCGTTATCATAGTAACCCTGACCCTGAGTATTTGTAGCCCAGCTGGATAAAATGGAAAATACCTTCCCTCCTTGTGAACAAGCGAAATGTCTATGATGTTTACTTTGGAAAGCAGAATAACGATAGGTGGCCCTCGGGCAGCGCAACATTTCTTTACTTTGGCTAACGTTCGTTCAGCGGTTTGCACGGATCAGAAGATTAACCACAGGTTGAAAAATCTCCATGGCTAACGATTATTTTTAAAAAGCACTGGTGCTTTGGTTCCAAAACACACCTTTAACCAGCTCTCTTGTCACCACCTCAGTTCTCTTATGTTTTATTGGGTTTCATTCGTATTGGTTTCAAGAACGTTTAGTCCAACTGCATGTTGTAATACAGTGGATTTTATTATCAGTCAGTATACTATGTTTAGTTTGTTTGCTTTTCTATTCCCCCTGTCAAGTGAAGCACACTGTGGTGCATTGTAATGCTGTCATGTGTTCGTACAAATAAAACTTTGGCTTGATTGATTTGCTCTGTAGATATGTGGCTAACAGTTAACTGTGGCCCCTTCTCATACTCAGTTGATTTTTAAAAAAATGTACAACGTATAAATGGAAATAAACAAGGCATTCTCAATAGCTTTCCTTTGTGGACGGGTTCTTGAGATGGTAACTACATATACATCTACTACATCAAAAACAATGGGCAGGAAAAAAATCCTACATCCACTATTAAAGCAGGTGGAAATGTAAAAGATTGCACTACCCGTTATACAGACGTGGTTATTCATTAATGTCAGCTGTGTTGAAAGCGCCGTACACTACTTTCATGTTGACTCAGGTCACACCTACAGACATTTAGGTCGAGTTTTGGTTTCAGGGGGAGGTTCTTGGGCCTTTACCGTTATTGTTCCCCTCACTTGACATAGCTGTACATTACATACCATGGTATAATTGTCTGTCATCAATCAAAAGAACACCATTTCAACATCTCTGTGCTTACTCATGCTTAGTCATGCTGTGTTCAAGTCCACACGGTGTGCTTATGAACATAGCTCAAAGCATCTTTATGCGGTGGGAACTCTAATGTCTTCACTCACAGAGCAATAATAATGCTGACAGACAGACGTTGTGATGGCTCATTACGGTAAACAAAATGTGCCGCACAGATCGCACGCACAACAATAATTCAGCATGAACAAGGTGAAGGTGTGTTTAACTTGGGGTAATAATTCTACAGTGCTTGAAATCGAATGTGCATTTACTGGAATAATAGTCTAATCACGTCACGTGTCGTATACACAACTTTTAAAAGTGGGGACATTTTTCACCAAATTGTTTGAACAAAAAGACAAAAAGAAGAATGGTATTCTTCTTTACACATGCTTAGTTCACGCTTTGTTCCCCGAGTAGAAACCACTCTGCGGAAGTCGAGTTCCTCTAAGCAGCAAGACCAAACGGCTGTCGATTCGTGTGAAGGTGGTCCATGTTGCGCAAAGCCACATCCTGCCGTGACTACAGAAAAAAAAATAATAATCATAAGCCTAAACTGCAGTGTTGGGAGTCACTGGCATGCAGCGGGCAACATTGTTAGCAGTACGCCGAGCTCCTGACAGCCACTTTGCCTTGCTTCCAAACATTTCCACCATCACCGGTTGCCAAAAACAGAGAATAAGCAAAAAATAAATAAAGCTCAGCTCTAAGAAAACATTGGCCCACAAACAAATGCGAAGCTTGCTGCATATTTAATGGCATATTGTTTTATAGCCTTCAGTTAAAGCCTCCTGGGTAATGTGGGTAAAGTGTTTGAGAATTAGAACTCACATGTAGTAGGAGGAAAGTGATGTATGTGATAATTATTATTTATTTATTTATTTATTTTTATCATTTTCCCTCATCGGTTTGTATTGTAATGTGTTATTTGTGTTATTTGTCTCTAGAAAATGTGATTTGTCGTGCTGTTTTTTTACATCCGGACACTTTTGTAAAAGAGATTTGAATCTCAAAAGGCTCTCCTGGTGTACTGTTTGGCTAGAGCAGCGCAGGTTATCCGTTTGCCCGCACATGACAAACCAGACACTTCACTTATTATATTACAGACACTGCATATGGACTAACGGTGCCGCATAGCCGAAGCCTATATGAATTTGACCATGTAAAAACATATCCGTTGCCACTTTGCAGCAGTTCTGTATAATCAGCAGCGGTGGGGAGACGCAGTCAGATGTGCTTGGTTCACATCCATTTCAATCACCGACGGAAGCCTTTACTCAATTTGCAAATGACAGAGCGTTCCATCTCAATTACAGGCCACGTCCAGGCATTTCAGGAGAAAATGTGCTTGGAATTGTACAAAATACAACCTCTTGTATTGACCCTAACCCCGGAGATTGGCCAGCACCACACACCACGCCGCCATTAGCCAAACCTTAGGCGGTTGTTCTTCCTCCCCCCCCCTCCACCCAGCCCCAACCCTAAGGTCATTCAACTGTGGGATTGTGGGATTTGCGGCTCAGCCGTTTCATATGACACAAACCCACCCGCCCCCCCGCCCCCTGAAAACAACTCCCGACGCGGACCTGCGTGGCATCGTACTGTCTGGGGTTGTTATGGCACTCCGCAGTGATGGACGGCAGCAAACCGACAGGACAACCCGCTGCGGGCGTCCTCTGGAACTGGACCACCTTGTGCAAAACATACAAAACTAGCCGGCTGATGTGGACCATAAATACCCCCCACATACATACTCGGTACCCACTTCCACGTGACTCCATGCATCAGAATGACACTGCAGAACTGCACAACATGTCACTTGAAAAAAGGGGAAAGGCGAAGTTCCCTGGTGTTGCAATACGTTTTGATTTGTTTTAAAAACCTATGCCTCCGCCTCCCCCAGGCTCTGGGTCCTTTAGAGGGAGCCTTGGGAGACTTAACGGCTCATTGAAACTAATGGCCGTCTAACGCGCTGGGAGCCGAGACATGGGTTGTTGCTTGGATTGCAGGGAAATAAACCTGGTGCCCATACACGTCAACAGCGCACCCCCAACTCCCCCTCCATCAAACTCCAATGTTGCCAAGAATGCTTTGGCTCCAATGCAACAAAGACTGAGACGCCCGACAGGTCTTTCTAACTCTAGATCTTGAACTTGTCCGGGGGAGAAGAACGTTGTCTTGCTTCCAATGTTGTTACGCCTTCCT
The DNA here is from genome assembly GCA_030340625.1 of Merluccius polli. Classification (NCBI taxonomy): domain Eukaryota; kingdom Metazoa; phylum Chordata; class Actinopteri; order Gadiformes; family Merlucciidae; genus Merluccius; species Merluccius polli. Next base: position 18,533 of record JAOPHQ010004091.1, on the reverse strand, counting down.
TCAGTAATGCCTTATTAAAAACTTAAGTTTGCCAAGTATGCAGTTTACTGCGTCCAGTAGGTACCAATGACCCGGTGAGCACAGCATGCATTGTTACACTAGTAAGTGCTTCGCAAAGCACTGTGTGTACCTTGTGGTTTGTTTTGCCATGCTACAGGCCTACACGTAACATGCCATGCATATCCTAAGCTGTACATTAGCATTGCCCAGTAGCATCGGGCCACATTACACAGTAATGAAGGCAAGGGCTAGGGTGATATAACCAGAAGAACTGCATCCTCCCCCCCCCCCCCCCCCCCCCCCCCCCCATCTAGCTCACCTGAGTAACTAACAGACACACCAACATCCACGCACCACCAACAGCAGAACCAAAGATAATACTGGCTGACAATAACACGATGACAAATAACATTGGAAATGAATTGCATTTGTATGGCATATGCAATATTCCTTTTTTTTTCTCTCCTCTGAGAAACGAATAACATTACATGTCATGGACCGAGAACGGCTGCAGGAGTGTGTGTGTGTGTGTGTGTGTGTGTGTGTGTGTGTGTGTGTGTGTGTGTGTGTCCATGTGTCTGTGTGTGTGTGTTACATACATCTTGTATGTACAGTGGAAGAATGACGACGGTGAACTACGATGGCCGCTGTTACGCGACCACCTACCAAGCATCAGCATTTGAAGTTTGTGTTCACAGTAACACAATGTACTCGTGTTCAGAGACGTCAGCATGTAGTTGCAGCGTGTGTGTGTGTGTGTGTGTGTGTGTGTGTGTGTGTGTGTGTGTGTGTGTGTGTGTTGCCCTGTTGTGCCTTCACGTTGAAGGAGACACCATATCAATCCACATGCTTTAGATTTAGGTTGCATTAGGCTATCCAGTGAAATCCGATTAAACATGGGGAAATGGCATTGTGAATTGTTGAGGAAATTGGCAATGGAAGGAGACAATGACTCAAATGTATCTCCAAAAAAAATGTTTTTTTTCAAAACAGGATATGGTGCTACTGATGATCTCATTACTTGCCTAGATTGTGCAAAAAACGAAAACCAACACCCTTTTTTGGGTGTTTTTTTGTGTTGCTGTCTTGTCACTAACAATATATCTATGGGCGAGGTGGCTGGAAATGGGGAAACACCCAACAGGAGTTAACGTTACAAGATCTGCTATTCTATTCTGCATGCGTAGCACCACACACACACACACACACAGTACCCCCCCCCCCCACACACACACACACACACACACACACACACACACACACACACACACACACAGTACCCCCCCCCCCCCCCCACACACACACACACACACACACACCACAGCTTACCTTGATAATGCTGCTCCGGCGCGGTATTCCCGACTTGGCGTCCATTCCCGCCGCCGGCGGCGCGCCGCTGCTGGCGGCTCCACCAAGACCAGCTTGGCCGCCAGGTACGGAGGCGACGGATCCGGAGCCGACCATGTCCGCCGCTATCCCAACGCAGTCCCCGTTCAGGACCGACGCCGCTTCGCAATGCGTCTGGCCGGCTCCCCCACCCACACCCACACCCAGCAACCCCAAGCCCGCCACCCCCACCGCCACCCCCACCCCCACCCAGCCCTCCTCGTCGTTGTCGTCGTCGCCGGCCGCGGGTGTCTCCCCTCCCGCGCTCGGCGGAGGCAGCTCTCGGTGGTTCTCCGCGGACTCCGCCATAGGCACGCCGCCGTCACTCTCCGGGTGTAGTAGAGACTTGGAGGCGGGGTGTTGTTGGGGTGGGTTGGGGGTGGGTGGTGTTGTGTATGGGGGGGGGGGGGGGTATTTCGGCTCTCCTTCAGTCCCCCTTCTCTGCGTTATTACATGTGCGGGGAAGCCGTCCGCCTCAGCTCCTGGAGCGGATGCATGGGTCTCCGTTGGCCGTGGCGCCCCGCTTTCCTCCGTGCATTGTGCGCTGTGAACACAAATCACAGCGATTATCGCTATTTTAATTTATTTATATATATATTTTTATTATTTTTTTGCTGGGGTGGCCCAAACGGCGTCGGTATCATTTAGATGTCATTTAGTTGGCGGGTCGGTAGATTAAAGCAGAAGAGTGGAGGACCGCAGACAACATGGCTCACCGAGTATTGATCTATAGACCCCCCCGACATTAGGAGAGGATGTCGGGGATGAACGGCCCGGCTGCACAGTACATACACATACATAGTACACACACACACACACACACACACACACACACACTATACACACAGTACACACACACAGTACACACAGTGTATATACACACACACACAGTACCCACACACATGCAGTACACACACAGTATACACACACATACATACATACAGGACACACAGTACACACACAGAACACACAAACAGTATACACACAGCACACACACACAGTACACACACACACACAGTTTACACACACACACACACACACAAAATAAATGCACAGCGAAAGAGCGACGTGCCTGCTAGTTAACAGCACATTCTTTCAACAACTTTATCATCCTCCTCCTCGCCGCCATCATCACTATCATCACCATCACCACCACTATCACCACCACCATCATCCTCCTCGTCCTCGTCTCACTCTTTCTCTACTCTGTGTTGGTGTCGCCCTTACTGTTCCGTATTTCCCCCCCCCCCCCCCACGCCTCGGCAGCAGTTACTGAAACCAACGACTACTTTCCTGTCACGGACCAACGGCTTGTTTTGGTTTTAAAATCCGCAAAAAGTTCACAAACAACCAAACCCAACGGTCAAACTTGCCTTTTCGGGTGCTTTTGCGGGAGACACGGCGGTCCATAGGTCGCTGCTGCTGCTGCCGCCGACGCTGCCTCTACTGCTGGGTGTGTGTGTGTACTGTGTGTGTGTGTGTGTGTGTAGTGTGTGTGTGTGTGGGGGGGGGGGGGGGGGGGCGTACTGCGGCTCTCTGCTTTGTACTTACCAGGCTAACGGGTGGTGCTAGCCTCGGAGCTAGGTGGTGGTAGTACCAGTAGGTGCGGACTTTAGCCGTGCGTGCTAGCCCGTGTAGCCGGGTGGTGTGCGCTCTGAGCCGGCTAACGGGAGCTAGCCGGCTCCGTGGTTTGGGTTTTTCCACAGCATCACCGGTTGCTAACCAACTTTTTATCCCGCTTTTTTTTTCTTTTCTTTTTTAAAGGTGCGTGTGATGACATGGATCGGGGTTTGGGACGTGTTGACATAAATGTGAATTAAAACTTTTATTGCAAAAATTGAAACGTGTGTCGTGTTTATTGTTTTTTTCTCCTCCCCCCCTTATATTATATTTGTGATGGGTCGGTACCTCTGGACCAGTGACGTGCAAAGAGCTGGCGCACTTTGTTGACGCACAATAAAGTGTGCGGGCCAATCATGTGTATGCTAATAAGCATTAAACTGACAAGACAAGCACATTGCCATTACACATTTGGCATTACACACCGCCAAAACAGCCAGAAAGCAAAATCTACTGAGCAAATTATACGTAAAAAGGGAAGCTGACATGGCGTCTGAACATTCAAGGAATAAGGAGCATCACTGCGTATATTTAAATTTACGTTCAGAGTACTTTATTAATCCACAGAGAAATTGTTAAAGATGAAGCGTTAACATTTTGACAAAAAGGTTTCCAGCTGTATCACCTATTGAACCACTATGTGTTAACATGTTCGTGCAGTAATAGTGATACTGAACCACAGGGTCGCAAAGGTTACCACTTTAAACGGTTCGGCATCACCAACTGTGAAGACGTGGATTAAAACTACAGACATAAATGTGTGGTTGCTCTTAGCAGTTTGCCGGTCAGCTGTCTGGAACGGTTGCGGGTTCATGTTGGTAGTGCAAGGCGAATAAACGGCCTTTCCGAAATTTCGAATGAACTTAGCTTCTGGCTCAGCAAAATGCACATACTGCACCTTTAATGATGACGTAGTCGATATCGTCATAACGGCCCGAATCAAGTTTATATATATTTATATATATATATACTATATATATATATATATTACAGATGGGCATAGATTCAAATCTTTAATCTAGATTAATCTAATGGTAATCTTGAAATTAATCTAGATTAAGGTGGCTCCTTTGAATGATGTCGAAGGTGTCCATAATATGTATTTGCTACCTAAATAATGAGTTATATTACCTAAATAATGACTAAAAGTGGGTCTGCGCAATTGTTGAGCGGGGGGGGGGGGGGATCCCGGAGGCTAACTAACAGCCTAAAAACAGCCTAAAGACTAAACATTTTGCGTAACTCACGACGGCACGTCAGGCTGTTCATTTAAGGCTGTTCATTAAAACGGTTTTTAACGGTCGTTTTTCAGGCAGCAACTTAGAAAGGTCTGAAAAGTTTTGAGAGTTTCAAATACACGTAAAAGAAAAAAAAATAGCATTCTTTGGCTGGTTGTTAGCCAGCACCATGCATTCAATGAAGTTGTGGTTTTCAAAATGAGCTCTTTTTTTGGTGTGTTCACATAAAGACATTCCAAGTGGCCTAGAAAAGGATGTTTTGTTGATTTATAGCCAACAGCACTGAAAATACCTCTGGTGACGGTTACGACTGACCTGTTGCCAAAGAAGGTAGAGTAACAGCTAGAATAATAGTCGGTGATGAACGGTACCCCGAGGCGAGCTCCCTGCTATTCATTCCATGTCGTGACACCTTGCTGTAGGCCTGTACATGATGAAACTATAAACCCTTTCTCCATTAGACACCTAGGTACCTTCAGAAGATATTAGCCTGCATAACAGCAAAGCAGAAAGTTATAGGGAAAGGCTGAACTAAAGCAAGTCACTTCTCAATGGGATCACAGCACCTAAGGCGGCCTGTATTTAGAACAGGGCTGTTCAAGGATCCGGGTGGAACGGAAAACCCAACCACATAATAGACCTAATAACCTCCCTCTCGGTGCCACAGCATATGCCGACAGTGAGATTATTGTGATTGGCCAATAGAGTGCCACCCTTACTAAATGTGGCAGTTGATATGATATGAACTTGGTTGTGTTTTGACAACACAATGCTACACAATGTATTTTATTGTAACTATTTTCATTGTCCTAGTTTGTGGACTGATATAGGGGTTTGACACACAGCTGCAGTCAAACCATCCATCTCAGACAATCCTTGAGTGTCATCCTATATACAACCTATAGGCCTATATCCAACAGCTGTTATCAATCCATTACAGCCTCTCAGATGCAGTCCACATGTTTAATAATAGGATGCAGCTATAAACAGGTGAACTGATGTTGAAAAATGCCCTTCAAAGTCAATGTTGCAACTAAGATACAGCGACCTCCTCTTCGGATCCTATTCTATGTTGTGAGAGTAGGTCCACACCTGCCGTCCAGGTCCCACGTAAAAGTCCTTCAATTATTTTTAGGCCGCCATATGGTTTCGCTAATTAGCCCAGAAATATTGTTAATGAGTCAAATCACCTCTCATCATATAGCTCCAGTAAAAAATATGGAAGGGCAAAACAGTGGTGTGTGTGTGTGTGTGTGTGTGCATTTGTGTTTGCCTGCATGCATGTGTGTGCGTGTGCATACGTGTGACAATTAAAAAAAAAAGAGTTACAAGTGTAGTAGTGTGAGTGTTTCAATACTGACTTAACTGTAAATCCCTTCTCTTAAATCAATCATCCGAGTGTTGTACAATGGAGCCACCTACTGACAGTAACAAATTACTGTCTGAAGTCTCCTCTAGTCTACTGTAACCCACTTCACCCGTAATCATGATGAAGTCCCTTGCGTCACATTTGAACAACCAACACAGACTGAACGACAACCCACATCTACATCTGCTCATTTATTAATTTTAAAATAACACCAAAAAACACAGATGATAGACTTTGTAATGATAGAGGGATAGTCAGCATGTGTTCAGAATCAACACTGCAAATGCCCTAATAACTCTTCATTTGTCTTTTTCTGGCAGGTATGTTGCCATATAATTATTGTGTTTTTCTCAGTTTGTTTCCAATTGCATTTGTATAACACTTTATAAAATGTGTGTTATACTCCTACGTGGAGTCTTGCAAAGCACAGGCCTGTGCTGACTTATCATGTTTTGTACTTAAAGTATTTAATTTCTGGAAGATTAAAAGAAAACATTTCAAACTAAAATGTTAATCCTTGCCCATGGAGGAGAATTTAAAATGCAGTCAACAATTGTCTCAGTGTCTCACGTCTTTTATATTTTTATATTTCCTAAACTCAATCAAATTGGCCTCATCTGTGTCTGTTACACAGATTGTCTGCGACATGGAAAATAAAAAAATAAAAAAAACTATTTCCTGTATATCGGGATGATCTTATCGGAGCACTTGCATTCGGCGGGACACCAGGCACTGACGAAGCTGTTGCCGCACCCCGCCTGTTGCTTCAGAGCCGGACAGTTGAGATATCTGTTTATATATGGACACGGGTTGGCTGGAAACAGAGAGAGGAGAGAAGGATGACAGTACAGAACTATAACACTTTGTGAATACGATAATACTTTGAAGTTGTACTGTATGTGATACTTACTGCAGAGTTTGTCCTCACAGTTATTTGGACAGGAAGAGCAGGAAGGTCCTAATTTATATGGAGGCCATCCTACAAAATTACCCCTGTAAGAGAGAGAGAGAGAGAGAGAGAGAGAGAGAGATGTTGATGCTAGATGAAAATGTGGGTGTCACAGCAGACATTAATACAGGACAGTTATAGGAAGTAAAAACAGAAAAAATCCCTCTCTCCCCCTCCCATCATGTCTCTCTCCCACCCTCCCTCTCTACCCCATCTCTCTCTCTCTCTCTCTCTCTCTCTCTCTCTCTCTCTCTCTCTCTCTCTCTCTCTCTCTCTATATATATATATATATATATATATATATATATATATGGTTATATTATTGATAGATAGATAGATAGATAGATAGATAGATACATACATACATACATACATACATGCATACATACATACATACATACATACATACATACATACATACATACATACATACATACATGCATACATACATACATACATACATATACGTGCAAAAGTGTCTCCAAGCTGCCTCGACCCCTGAATGTCCACTGCCAAAGCGATAGGCAATGTTCCTTGAGCAAGACGCCCTGACCCCCACCTCCTCCCTCAAGTGCACCATCGACCTGCGCCTGAATCTGCTAAATAACTCAAACAGTACACCGAGTCTCCAACGTCTGTCCAACATACGCTCGGTAGTAGTGGCAGCCATACAAGTAGACGCTTCCGCATTTTGCGACTCCACAGCCCACCTGGTACGAGCTGTTCCACACCACCTGGGGCCAACACACACACACACACACACACACACACACACACACACACACACACACACACACACACACACACACACACACACACACACACACACACACACAAGCAGCTCAGTGTTCCCAAAGTAATCAGTAACATGTCTCTTTGCCCACAACACACAGCGCTTACATAATGTTGGCCGTGTTTGAGGTTGGCTGGCCAGTTGGAGACTGTTGCTGAATCAGAATGTGTTTTCACAGGAAGGTTAAGGTTAAGGTCAAGTGTTGATAATCCGCCGGAGCGAGTTACGCGGGTTCGGCGGGTCTGCGCTGGTGATTCTGCGCAGCGACAAAAGCCACCAGCTTTTATAATGTGAAGACGATGTGTCATACAAATGGAGATATTCGTGGACCTCCTTAACTGGTCCACCTTAAATGTGCTCTCTGTTGTTTTCACTCTTTGTACAAATGAATCAGAAACATAGCAGGACGCCCCAACATGTAGTTACACATTTGGGAACACCGTTTGGCTACACCAGTGACGTAGAGACCCATCATGTACCTCGGGCGGTTATTTCAACTTGAGTGACGAGTGCATGTACTAGTTTGTTTTCATTGATTGTTTGTGATGTGCAGATGTATTCATCTCGACAGATTCATTAATACATATAACTGAAGAACACCAAGTGAAAAGCTCATTCATGACACCTGTGTGTAGTGGCCCACAGCTTTTCCGTTGACGGATCCCTCTGGGTACTTGTAGTTGCGGACCTCATTGTGCCAGGCTGTGATCACTGAGTCCCAGTTGACTGGGCTGGCCGACTGGAAGAGGTTCTCCCCCATCTCATAGCCTGCATTGCCCAGAGAGGAGAGTCAAGTGTGTGTGTGTGTGTGTATGTGAGTGTCTGCATGCATAACTGCATGGTGTGCATGCATGTTTGTATGTTTTTTCTGTGTGTGTGTGTGCGTGCATGCGTGCACATGCGTAGGTGTGTATAGGTGTGTATAGGTGTGTATAGGTGTGCAGGGTGTGTTTGCGTGTGCATGCAGGTGTGTGTGTGTGTGTGGGCATGGAGCAACTGCATGTGCGCGCGTGTGTAAGTATGCATAGGAACGGGCGTGTGTGTGTGTGTGTGTTGTTTTTGTATTAATAAATAAATCTACTCGGATGAATAAAAAAGGGGGTTCAAAGTGAGGCCACTAGATGATAAAAACCTGCCTGATAGGACATCTTAGTGTATTGTACGGGTGTGTTTGCTCTCTTCTTAAAAGACCATTAAGATGGTTATATAAGTCACGCTCAGTTAAGGCCAAGGGTGTTAAGATGGATAAATGATTTATCATAAAACAAGGAGAGCTGCGATATGGTTCCAGATTGTATGACTTTTACACGTCTCGCAATGTCATATTAATATTTGGTTGAAATTGTCTCGCTTGTATATCAATGTCATCTTAATATTTGGTTGAAATTGTCTGAATTAACGTCATTATATTATTAATATTGTAAATTGTTGCTATGTGCCGGTATCAAAGGCAGCGTTTAAATAAAATATCTATCAGCCACTTCTCGCTGAGTAGTTAAGAAGGAGGTTGGTCATCGCATCCACATTAATAATCATTTGTCAAATGTATGATTAAATATATGAAATTAAAATGTGTTGTGAAAATGTGATTAAATGTGTAATATTTTATTGTCATAATCCTAAAATATTCCTGGAAAGCTGGAGGGAAGACAGAAGAAGAGAGGGGGGACATATACCTCTGAGGTATATGAGAGAAGATGGGAGAATGGAGGAAAGAGGGTTGGATGTACCATTGATTGTTCTGCTACTGGCTGGTCCGTGGTTTGAAACGCATTGATCCAGCCAGGCCTGTGCACTGGCTGCCAAGGCATCACTCCAGTTCTACCAAGAAAGAGAATATACTTTTATATATTGTATACTTTATAACAATATTATATAAAATACATGGTACAGGTATACAGGTACATATATATATATATATATATATATATATATATATATATATATGTACCTGTATACCTGTACCATGTACAGGTATACATATATATATATATATATATATATATATATATATATATATATATATATATATATATATATATATATATATATGGTCACCCACATGCTCATTCACATTTTCACATCACACTACAACATCAAACTTTTCAACTTTCAACATCAAAGATTTAATTGATTGGGTCTTTACTACAGTGATTTTTGTTTCATGGATGTTCGACCTCTCATACAATTTTTAGCACCGCATGTTAAGTAAACAGAGTGTGTTTGAATGTGTGTGCTTGTTTTTTGTATTGACTTGCCAATCACCGTCAAGTATTTAAAAGCAACCCTTAAAACATTACTCATTTATGTTCTTGTTCTTTGAATATAATGTCATCACTTGAGTGAACCAGACCCACTTGGCACTCAAAAATACATGATTATATGTTAGGTAGTTCAAGTGGTTCCCTGTGAGGACTGAGAGGGCGTGGCCTAGTGTATTTTAGCATAGTGCAGTGATTCCCAACCAGCGTATGCTACCTAGGGGGTATATTTGTAAAGACTTTGATTTAGCTTTTTATTAAGGTGTAAAATGTGTTAAATATTATACAGGCCTATGTTGATTTGTTGCTGATGAATAAAGTTAAGACCAGAAATAGAAGTACACCTCAGCTCGGCCACTACAATATTAATAATGATGCTAAATTATATTAATAAAGATGGTAAATGATAATAGTATAATATTAGTTCCTAGGCCACTACAATATTAATAACGATGCTGAAGGATAATAGTATAATATTAATTCTGGCCACTACAATATTAATAATGATGCTATATAATAATATAATATTAGTTCTGGCCACTACAATATTAATAATTATGCTAAATGATAATAGTATAATATTAGTTCTGGCCACTACAGTATTAATAACGATGCTGAATGATAATAGTATATTAGTTCCTAGGCCACTACAATATGGATAACGACACTGAATGATAATAGTATATTAGTTCCTAGGCCACTACAATATGGATAACGATGCGGGGGGACAGGAGGAGGAACATACCATTTTTAACATGTCGGCTGCAGGCGGCTGGACCGCTCTCCTGAACGCGTTGTGCTTCTCCGTGATCTGGGTCTGGATCGCCGTGTCGTGCACGCAAAGCTCTGTTCACATGCCATGCCATGCGTGCGTGCGGGTGTGCACATTGACACATATGGAAGGGGGGGGGGGGGGGGGGGGGGATGAGCAAGTTATCATTAGCTAATAGAGTTTATTTAATGTCGGTATCACATTCACATGAATACGCCATCTTGATTAATTACATTAATTCAGAATATTACATTTAATGTCTACTATAAGACATTAATTTGTTATAAATTAGCGTTGTAAGGAACACACACAAAAGCCGCAAACATTTACATTTAAAACAGGATGCCCCACATATAAGTATTACAATTATTAATTATTATTATTATTAAAATATACATATGATATACTATGATATACTTAAGTATATGTACATATGATATGGGTGTATCTATGTGCAGAGTGCATATTGTGTAATATGTAGTGTAAATATGGTGACAGTTGAAGGTGAAGCATATTCTACCTACCTGCCTAAGAGCGGCACAGGTTCACAGCAGGTCAGAGAACAATAAGATGACAAGTGTTAGTCGTTCACATTGTAGAGCAACTAAAACTACAAGGCAGTGAGAAATTTAAAAACAACATACAGCAACAAAAACCACAGTGTATAAGTACTACATTAGCAGTATAAAGATACAGTAAACAGTACAGTAGGAGTATAAAAGTTAAAACACTGTAGAGAGTATAAGTACACTTACCAACAATGAATCTCCATATACACTATGAGTATTGATATAGCTTCACCATTATAAGACGCCAATGAATGTATTTGAATATAATACATACATTTTAGAAACACATGATGTGCAGTATGTACAAATATTCATTTAATGCTGTCTGTGTTTTAATTGCTGTCTCTGCTGTGTGTTGCTGTGATCATGACTGGACGCCTGGCCAATACCAACCATGGACAACACTAATGTAAAGCCCTTTGAGACTGTAACTGTGATTCGGGGCTATGTCAATTGAAATTTACTTGACTTAACTGTAATGCCAGAAAAAAATGTCTTTGTAGTAGTTTTAAACCTGCTACTTATTCTGTTTCTTTCTTACCACATTGCAAGCAGCATGGACTCCTTGTAGGGTCAAGACCGACACCATGAACAATAACATCATAGCAGAGGAGGAAGCAAAATATTCTGGGGAATATATATACATATATATACCTGTATATATTAAAAAAAATAGATGAAGAACATTGTTAGAAAATCACTGATTTATAGCCATAAACATTCACATTATTGCTATTATTTTGATTGCTGATTACATATAAACACGTTGTAAGAAGTAAAAATAGATTCATGCACCGCATTAAGTGATTCTAATCTAAATCGCATTAAATTATAGCATATCAGTTGGTGGTAAATTTACCGTCATATTAGTATTTATCATGCAAGTTGAGCATTTGTTATGCACAAATGTAGTTAAAATTGAACTCACTTTATGTTCAAGTCCTTGGAGTTAAGAAATATTTTGCATGTCGTATCTCAATGTGTGAATTAGTGATGGAAAGTAACTAAGTACATTTAGTATAAGTAAGTAAGTAAGTAACTAAGTACTGTACTTGAGTACAAATTTGAGGTACTTATTTGAGTATTTCTATTTTAATAATACGAAATATAATAAATTATTAATCATTATATTGTTATATTTATAAGGCTTTATTGGATGAAATTCACAAGCTACCCAGCAGTATGTTAAGTAATATATAAGAAATATATAAATACATTAAAATGAGCTCCACCTTTACCAGCTGCAACAGCGATGAACACATTAATCCATCAATAAATATAATCCAAAAATATCATATTATTCTGAAATTGGCCATTCTGCATAATGAGTACTTTTACTTTTGGTATTTTAAGTATATTTTAATGCTTATACTTCGGTACTTTTACTTAAGTAACATTTACAATGCAAGACTGGTACTAACTTGTTTTACTTATAAAACAGTATTTCTACAGTGTGGCATTACTACTTTACAGTGACACAAAGCAAAACCTATTTCTGGAACATTTCAAATGACATATTTAAAGCTGCACAGGGCATATTTGAATTAAATGTAATGAGTAAAGCGCAAATCATACCTGTTTGTGAGGCCTCTGACACCTATCCCCTTCATCTCCCTGCTTATATAGTGCGAGCCAATCCCCCCCCCCCCCCCCCCCTCCCGCCACTAATGACCCACGACGCAGACTTAAAGATCAAGCCACACGTGGCACAAACTCAAACGGCTCAGCCGGGCACTGAAGAGAGAATTCATTGTGGCTGACAAGCGGTAAACACAGTATTGTAAGCTATGAGGTAGAGATAATGACCTGGATTATGTGCTGCTGTTTACCCAGCGCATGGTGGCAAAGGTTGTCGCAGTTAATGGTAAATAAAAGTGGATGGAAGTATATTGAAGGATTATAGAATTAGCGATCAACAAACAAAAGCCAAACACGCACGCCCATTGTGGGACGGGAGGCCCAAGATGGATGAGAGTGAGCTAACAGCTACTGTCTATGTAGTGATGACCAGGTTCCCTATTGCTATGATTATGACTATGATCATGATTATTATGTTTATTATGAATATTGGGTTTATTATTATGATCATTATTATGTATTATTATTGTATTTGTAGTAGAAGTAAGTAGTCGTAGTAGTAGGGCTAATAATAATAATAATAATGATAATTATATTATTATTAATAATAATAATAATAATAATGATGTTCGTATTATCGTTATTATTATTATTAGTGGTAGAAGTAGTGATTAAAAAAGAACACAAATAAGAAGAAGAAGATTTACACAAAGGAGAAGATGGAGGAGGAGGAAGAGGAGGAGGAGAAGAGGATGAGTCGAAGAGCAGGAGATAGAGGGGGAGAAGGAAGGGCAGAAGGATGAGAAGAAGGAGGAGGAGGAGTAGAAGAGGAGAAGAAAGAGGAGAAGAAAAAGCAGAAAGATGAGCAGGAGGAGGAGGAGGAGGAGGAGGAGAATAATGAATGGGTCAGCAGCACGAGCATGTAGTCCATGTGTTGGAGGGCTACTCTCTGGTTCTGCAGGACCAGGTGAGGCCATAGCTGGAGACTCTCAGTGTGGGTGGGTTGGACGGTGCAGTTAACATCTAAGCGGTGAAACAGAGTAGAAAAGTTTCTCTGAAATGTGATGGAATACACATTAAATAGTCAGTGAAACTACTTCAAAAAGCGTATTTGTTGCAACATTTTAATTGGCTCGTTTCTACTAATGGTAAGTAATGTTATGAATAATAGTAGCAATACATATTATAGTAGTCAGGAGTCATAAAAACATAGAATTCAAACTAGAAGGAAATGAATAAATGAACAAAGAAAGTTGCACAGAAACAGTATAGTCATAACAGCAAAAAGCACAGTATAAAAGTATGAAATGTAGAGAAAAAGATGAGAACGTATAAAATGTTGAGAAAAGTATAAAAACTACAGTTCAGATACATTATCAGTTAAGTATCAGTATGTCTTAGGTGAGTTACCAAGGCACTTCAATCTCCTTTTTAACATTTGTGTATTAGATAAAGGTTTGGACAACATATGGAGCCTTTGAACCATGCAGAACGATATCCCATAATCTATGATGCTATATTTTAAACAGTTGGTGCTCTTTGTAAATACGTTTAGCAGTTTGTAAGAAGGACTCCCCCAAAACCCAGATACTGACAAAGCACAACATGCTTTGTTAGCAGAAGGTGTAGATTCTGCAAATCCTTCAAATCCCTAAAGACCCTGTTCTCAACAGAGGATTAGCTGCTGAAGTTCTATCCAATCAATCTCCGACGAAATGTAAATGTCAGTTTGTGTTCCCTATCCGGGTCAGATGACAGAAACATTGAGTGAAAAGTGAAGGTTGGCCGTGTGACTAGGGTGTTTGACTCCCGGCCCAAAATGTGTATAGTCCACCTGTAGACCTCCTATAGAGCAAGATGCTTACGCTCTACCTGCTCCTGTAAAAAACTAACTGACTGTTATTCGCTGTGGATGAAAGCATCTGCTAAATAGTACATTTGATGATTCATCTAATATCATTTTCATTCTTGAACACGTTAATAACACTGAACAATCGCCAGTAGTTTCAAACCAGCGGTAAGACGATTGGGCAATATTTACATGGGGATAAATACTATCGCTGTCTGTCTGGCGTACTCCACTCAGCAAATTTAAGTCAACATGCAAAATCTATACAAACAGATGGATTTAGAAGAGCGCCGGTTGTCCTGCATGAACGAAAGTCATTTATTTAGGTTATTCACAACACTACAATAAGAACAGAACAGAGTAAATACAAGTAATGCTAGTAGTAGATGTTATATACAGAATAAGGTATGAGGTATGATGTAATACACTGTGGTCAATATAGTATAGTCAATGGTATGAATATGAACACACGATAGGTGGGGTATGCAGGGGAGGTATTTAGATAGTGTGTTTCTGTGGAGGGTTATAGTTTTGTTATTTTACTGCTCCTTCACTAACAATTAAGTAGTAGTATTTTGGCACCATAGTCTGCCACAACCGGGTGTCGTGAGAAACTGGTGTTTAAGAAACTGAGTGTTATCACATCGGTACATGTGTTGGACAAATGGCTTTTTCCTATCAAATCTTTAACCAAATAAAATGGGAAGACAGAGAGACAGAGAGACAGACAGACAGAGAGACTACTATCGAGAAACACTAGAGGGCACTGCCGCATTTAAGTTCAAACTCAGCTGCATCTGACTTTCCACCCAGGAGTGTCAGCATCATCAACAGAACAAGCCTTTGAACATTAAAATCCCATGAATAGCAATGACGCGCGCGACGCATATTTACTGTGTGCAGTTCCATCAACTGTCTGCACCAGCCATGAACTACTTTGCAAAATCGGGTGCGTTCGCAAACACCATCTTGCGCAAACAACACAATGACTAGTTACCCATCTTTGTCTGTTTTAATGTGTCCCATGCGGACGGCTCTGAGGACGTCTCTTCTGGGAAGCCGTTGTCAGATATCTCTCAGCTAACGGGCCCTTTGTGGCCGCTGTAGCGGTGCCATCACAAGTGTTCACACGCAGGACAAAGAACAGAAGAAAATCGTTGCTTTTTTGGGGGGGGGGGGAAATAAGGCCCAGTCAAGTGTATGTTTAAGATACGTGTCTGTTCGTTTATGGCCTGCTCTTCGCTACTTTGGTATTATCCACAAACAAAACCTGTTGACAGCGGCGTTCTGATCCCTACGGCATCTCGACAGAATCAAGAAGTGGAGGCCCACCAACATGGCGGCCCAACCATAACCAGTTAACTTCCTTCACCATCACCATAACCCTTTAACCCTAACCTTAAATACAAACCCCTCCTTCACCTGACCCTAGCCATAACCCTAACCCTTAACCGGCTCACTTTCTTCACCTTCACCAATACCCTTTAACCCTGACCTTAAATGCTAACCCTCACCTTATGCTAATCCTCACCTTAACCCTTCATTTAAGGGTGTTTCAAAATTCGACCATGGTTCTTCCTGTCTCGACTCAACTACATCCTGTGATGCCGGGAACTGAACCGCTGAAAAACATCCTTCTAAATTGGATGTGTGTCAGCCGCTTGTACTCTGGCTGTCGGCTGGGTTGAGGTGAGGAGGGGACTGAACTCTGATTGGGCTTCCATTGCGACAGAACCAGGGATGATGTAAGGGGTGGTGGTTGTGGAAATATCAATGTCTGTCCTGGGGTTTAGGCTTGTGTGGTAAGTATTTATTGGGAAAACTCCCCACGGTTTCTCCTGGCGAAGGCGGTGGAGCGGACAGAAGCCATGAAACAAGAGACTACCGTGAGACATAACAGCCTATTGCGTATTGTGTCATTGCCGTCTCTAGGAAAGACCGGTCAATTCTGTCACAGTGCATGAAGCTCTTCCCGCCATAATTAGGATAATGAATGACTCTCCTCCACCAAGCCATCCTTCTTTCCGTTATTTTGTTTTTTCTTTATGCAGTTGGATTTTGTCTTAAGTCTCCTCCTTCTACCGTCTTGGTGGGTTAAAGTTTGGATTACAGATTACCGTCAGCCTCGCCCATGAATAATGGACCCCAGTGTCAACGTAAACACCCATGAATCAATAACCCCCCCCTCCCACCCAAAGTATCTCCTCTTTTTAATCAGCCAAATGTGTTTCTGACATGCGCCATTTGTTCACATTTTCATTTGTTTGATGAAGTTTACATTTCTGCCACTGCACCGCCTACCAGACCTGACATCAATCAGAGCAGCAGATCTGCCACGCTGTGTTTTATTTCACCGTGGAGCAGCACTGAACTGGCAAAGCAACGTTCTTCTGCTTTTGAATAAGACCAGACGCCGGGGTCTGTGGAGCTCATCCAGTCCTCCTCACAGACACGCAGAACGCATGTTCAGTCACCGTAGGACAGCGTTTGTGAGCAACATCTTTCAGTTGAACCGCTGAACTTGAACCATCTTGACTGGAGTTGCCGTGGAGATGTCGTTGCCATGGTGATGCATTGTGATTTGCGTTGCTGTGGTTATGGCTGTGGTGTGTTGCCTGGCTGCGGTGTGTTGATAGGTGTTGACATGCTGACGAGTCACGTTATGACGCGTGTTTTCCCAGTGTAAAACCCAGATAATGTGTTGAGCTAGTTGTGTTATTTGGAGTTGGCTATGTGTTTTATGTTGTATCTTAAAAGTTTTAGTTGTCACGTTAGGTAGTTCTTACAAACATACATTGTCCGCCTCATTGCGGTGCATAGTTTGAGTTTGTGGTGTATTTGTCATCATGACATCTGTCTCTCCCCCCCACCCACTTATCGGTACCATCACAGCCCGATGTTGCGATGCTAGGTGATGGTGTCATTGTTGATGTTTTCGGTGTAGCCACGTTCTGTGTTGTTGTTTCTGTGGTTACACGGTAACCACAGCAACGTGCCCGTGGGCACACAGTAAAGAAATCAGTGCACTGTATCAGAGAGATCTTTAGCGGGAGTAGCCATCCATCACAAAGACAGCCTTAAATAATGTATTCAGTGCTATAGGGGGTCCTGACCGGGAGACATTAAATATGCAAAGCCATTACAGGCCGTACTTAAACACACCGCTGGTGGAAGCAAAACTTGATGAGGTCAGTTTTGGTTTTCCCCAAATATGTTTCTTCCATGGTTGCCAGGTTCAAATAAAAAAAAATTGCACTTTGAATTCAAACTATCTGGTGCATGTTACTGCAATAGAGTTGCCTGAAACATAAAGTGTGTGTGTGCATGGGATCCTGTGACTTAATCCAAGCATATTGTAGAATAATCATCATTTGGTTGTGGACAGTGAGTACGAGTGCATGAGTGTGTATGCCTGTGTTTGTGTACATGCATGTTCTAAGACCATGTTCTCCGTCGCATATTCCACCATTTTTCTCAAATTTTTGTTTCACATGGTATCTTCTGTTGTCTTTAAAGGCACAATGAACAACAACACAACACAACATGCAAAGTTGGCCCCTCCTCCCCGGGCTGAATGACACCAGAAGCGCTCGCCAGCGGGTGAAAGCCAACCCCAGATCGACTCTCGTTTTTTTGGCGCTGTGTCCGCCATTGTCACGGGACGATGTGGTCGCTACGTTTTTATGGAGTCCCACGTTTTTATAGAGTCCACCTCGCACCCTGCGCGCTATTCCCTGGGGGATACCGACTGCCTAATGGTTGACGCCCAGAAACGTCCCGAACCAAGTAACATACGAAAATACAGGCGGAGGGCAGGGTCTGTGATGTGATGATTGAGAGGGATTATTTTTGTATGAGTCTATACATTGTTTTTTTTTAAGAAAATCCTGCTAATTTTGCCTTCAAACATGTGCAACGCCGGAATTGATGTATGAGTGTGTGCGTGTGGAGCAGGTACTTCTCAACCTGTGTGCGTAGGACTGGCATTACTCTTGTTTGTGTGTGTGTGTGTGTGTGTGTGTGCGTGTGCGCGTGTGTGTGTGTGCGTATGTGTGTGTGCGTGTGCGCGCGCGTGTGTGTGTGTGTGTGTGCACGCGCGTGTGTGTGTGTGTGTGTGTATGTGTGTACATGTGTGTGTGTGTGTGTGTG
>JAOPHQ010004090.1:15000-50835 GCA_030340625.1 Merluccius polli | reverse complement strand
CAAGACGTGAAGAACAAGCCAGCCATAATGTGCTCTTTCAAAAGCTGTTCCGCTAGTTACAGACGCCGCTCGCGCAAGTCTATCAATTACTACGGAAACTAGTAAGGTCAAACCGCGCAGATTGAAAACGCGTATAACTATTTCGCTTGTTTTGTTAAACAACTCAGCTTTACGTTGACATAGCCTGGGTATGTTGTTAGACCTATAGTAGGCAAATACAAAAATGACCATTAAACACAGTTGCACAAATCCGCACAATAAGTGTAGACTACTGTACATTCATTCACTCCCTCTACTCGCGGAACGATGTCCTCCTTGTCCAATCAGACGCCTTGTGGGCGGGACCGTTCCAACGGCTAAATAAGGGTCAAGATTGTGACAGATTGTGTGACTCCATTTTTTTAAATGACATTATCGATGCCACGATAGTCGCTGCTAGGGAAGGGTTTTACATGAGTTATGTCATGACATGATATTTACATTATTTACAACCTTTATGTCATTTACATGAGTTAAAACTTAAAACCGTGCCATGAGTTGTTTGAGTTAATTTGAAATCCATCCTGTTTAATTTAATTGTAATATTGCAACTATGTGTGAAAATATTGTAATCTATATTTTTAAGAAATGCAATTAACAAGCAAAATCATCATCTAAATATGACTGTTGCCATGCAAGGAAAATGTTTTTGAATGGAAATACTTGTATTAAAAATGTTATTAACTCCAGGACCAGCATAGCTCAATTTACCCCCTCACCATTTTAGGAAAAATAGCCAAACTTTGTATGCCTAATTCAGAGCTAATCATTTTTTAACTTGGTTTATAGTGTATTAACCAACATGTATAACATAGGCTATATTTTCCAACCTAGCTCAATTTGTGTTGACACAATAATCATTATACTGAATATGAAGACCTACTCTTTTGCAACAAATATGCTTGTTATCTCCATTTCCATCTTCTTCACAGTGGGGTGAAAAGGGTGGGGAGCGACCTTTCATGTACTCGCCATGTTCAACATAACTAATCATTTGTGTTATGAACGCTCCTCCCGTTAAAACATTAATTTAACCTCTTGTTCTTTAATTATTCTTTCAAGTAGGCCTAAATAAACGTAGTTTCCTCCAGATGTAACATATCAGGCGGCATAACCTGCTGCTCGAAAGACCACACATTGTACAATACTGTTGACTTTACTGGTTGACTTCTTCCATGAATATACATGTGTGTCAGAATGAATAACAAATACTCATTTACAAACAAAGTGTGCATAGGCTAATAAGCATTCCTAATAAGGTACTGTGACGCATTTAATGAAACAGTAAGATAGACCAAATAAAAAACCTTATGCTTGCACTGTAGTGTGACTATTACAACAAACATTCACAGCTTCTTTAGAGCACTTGCATGGTTCAGATAGCACACAACATGAAGAAGGTGGTGGTGGTGGTGGTGGGGGGGTGGGGGGGTGGGGGGGGGGGGGTAAGGGGAATTTACAGCATGAACAAATGATGCACAACTAGTATCATGAGACTGTCTCGCGAGTTCAGTTTCTGTTTCTCTCTGCAGATCGGTTTGCCTCAATCCTGTTGAAAACCTTTCCTAGAAATGAAAAAGGATAGGACCAATCAGCCCTCGGGGGAAGGAGATTCAGTTCATGAAGAACAAGGAACGCTGCAGTCTGCCGAATAAAAAAAAACAATGGTGGTCGCCCGAGGGAAGTTTAACAATCAAAACAGTTTTTATTGGAAATAGACTGAATAACGATGTTGAAGGATTAACAGTACCACTGGTGCCACCGGCCAGACCATCCCAGGCTGGCGAGCGGGGCCGCACAACAGACATTAAGGGGTGAGGTGGCGGTTGGCTCAAGCAAAGACAGAGGAGATGAAACTAGCGGACAGGCCTGCTGCATTTTCGGTGCCCCCTCCTCTCGGATGTGGAGCAACGTATGCCGGCGCAGTACCACAAGCCGCATGGACCCACTCCAGGGGGTTCCCAGAGCTGCAGGCGGTAATCTGCTATGGAAGACGGTCGTTTGTGCCTCTCTGCCAACATTAGACCATTGCAGCTTTGGTGTCCCCCCTCCGGCTCTGTGCTGGGCAAGACCAGCCGTCTGTTTATTGAAACACAGAACAAAAAACACATTTTTTGAACAAACACAATTCTCTGAGTCACTCGGCGATCCCCTCTCTGGGCCAGGCTGATAACCGGCTTAGCCGTTAGTATCTGAATTAAACATCTCTACTCTCCTGCAGCCCCACCAACCTGCTTCGGTCAGGCCTTTTTTGCTTGCCAATGGCTGGGCTCATGAACCCAACACGATGCAGGTGTGGAGGTTAGGGAGTTAGGCTGGTGGTTCTCTAAGCCGCCACTGGATGTCGCCAGAAGCACTATTACTCTATTACCTCTCAGCCCCTCACAGTATACTTCTCTTTTTTTGTATGAACATATACGTTTTGGTTTTTTAAATTATGGTCGAAATGTTGTGAGGTAGGCGTACTTCATCTATCTGATACAGGCTTACAAGGAGTTTTAAGTCTATTTGTGAGATTGATGCTGCGCTAATGGGAAAGATGTGTAAAGTGTGTGTGGGTGTGTGTTTTCTCTCGATCTGAGATACAGTGGTGACAGATGTAAGAGGTTGTTCCTGGAGTACATGCTTGGCGGGCCCATCTAGTGCAGTTGACACACTTTACACACTTCTTCTGGTTTAGGATGTGAAAAGAGCTCCCTGCAGACAACACACAGGGCACTTCATACTCACCCCATGAGGTCTCCGGGTCCTTTGTTTTCTTGAACTTGCTTTTTGTTGCCTTCCAGTCTCTATGTTTTTCTTCTCCTCTCGTCTCCTTTTCTGCTTTCGGCTTTTGCTTTTTTGATCCTCTTCCAGTGTATTTTTAACAGTTGTATCTGTCAGAATCATAGATACACTGTTCCTCCTTTGTCTGGTTGTGTTTTGTCTTTGTCCAGCCTTTGGAAAGGGTTCGATTGTCTGATGGACTCAACTCTTGTGTTTCCTGGACACTGCCGGCTACACGTATTGGGGAACCCTGGAGGGTTAGGCGAGAGGATGCCTGAAGGTTGAGAGGAGAGGAGGTTTCGATTGAATACAGGTCAAAAAGGATTTGCAAACCATTGCTTTCTGTTTGTATATACATATTATACACTGTCACTGTCCCAACCTTTTTGGAATTGAGGTTTGTAGTACATATTGCAATGGTGAATAGACATCATTTTCTTTCCCTTTTTAATTAATGTAATCTCCCCAACCAAGGCCACAACCATCTTCACAAACTACGCTGACATATTGTGAAGCCTACAGGACTTCACACCAGATGGTTTCACCAGCTCAGAATAGTAACATAGAACCACACTTAGCCTAAATAGCAGCTCATCTGTAATAGTCATATATATCATTCAGCAGCTATGTGTCAGGTTAGTGCACAACAATGTGTTGTGTAACAGCTATCTGTTAGTTTTCCTTTACCCAGCCAGCTGTATTCCTCCACCCACACACAATGCATTCTCTTTAACCTAACGGTGGACAAGCAATGTGAAAGAGCCACACACAATGCCGTCGGCTGTAGACAAATTGTGCTAGAATTATACAAAGTAAAGTTAAAAGTTTAAAAAAAACAAAAAAAAGATGAATAACAATTACAATAGGGTAACTTGCACTTTTTGCTTGGCCCCCAACTACTATTATAACCCAAACAGGCATTGAGCCACAATATTCATCGAAATTAGTTGAGTGAAATCTCTGTTCAAGCCTTCTTGTCTTTTTGTGGTTTGCTGTGAAACCCTTAATCCAATTGTAGTCCTATTATGTGTTACATGCAACATTATCTTTTGGGTTAAGATGGGTTTGTGGCCACACACATCAAATATAACGCAATTTTGTTTTGTTGTAGAGCCCATATCAGACAGGACACAAATGAGAATGATGACAAACTGTAGAGTCATACACAACATGATCTGATATCCTCCGACAAGATTTGATAATGACTTGTAATCTTTAAATTAGTAAATGCTTACAGATAGGCTTTACTGACCTCTTGGGCAGTGTTTGGATCAACTTTGGGTTTTTCATGGAGCTGGAGACGTTTGCACTTAAATGTATCATGAAAAGGGTAAAGGTGTTCTACACTGAGGTTGCTCTGTAAGACTGTTGCCATGGAGATTTTCATATTAGTTAAGCCTATGGCTGCTGTGGTTGCAGCTCTGCATCCGAGGTCATAGCAACAGGAGTTTGAAAAAAGTTTGGACAGGGAGGTACATTACTGGAGATACTTTGACTAAAGGATTGATGGGTCTATGAACACTAACATTACTGGAGATTAATCTGAGTCCAGCACTTTGGCTCAATGGAGGCTGAGTCTACACTAACATTCCTGGAGATACATCCGAGTCCAGCAGTTTCACTAAAATACACAGGATTTTGACAGTACTTTGCTGTGGCAGCAGAGACATTATCAGCAGAGACTGCCAAGAATCTTGAAACCATAGCAACAGAGGCTGGTAACGAGAAAGAGGCTGTAGTATCTGGTGTTGCCAAGGAGACAGAGGTAGTGGCATATGAAGTGGTAGGCAAAGCAGACACAACAGCTGTCTCTGATAGGGCGACTAAAGACTAAAGACACACATTTGATCGTTACACAAGGTTTTTCACACCTCTGAATGCTGGAAGTCTTCTTGAAGCTGACATTTAAGATGTCAACCACAACGACACTGAGCTGAACACAGTGGAATGAATGTAGCTGGTGACCAAAATGTAAGAAATAATATGAATTTTGATGGTTGCTAGAAGGATGATGTGCTTTAAACACACACAGCATTAAATCACTACCACTATTTCTCAGCTGAGGATTCTTGTAATTCATTGTAATTTTGTTCAATGTAATATACTGTTTCCCTAAAAAAAATATAAATTACCATATCAATGCCTTAGAAATAATATGTTTACAAAAGTATCTAGACTATATAAATACCGTCTGACAGGAGCCTTCTGCGTGATAAATAGGTTGTGAATATGATTTGGCAGCAGCCTGGGATTCTGTTAGACCTCATGTTCAGAGTGACACAAGCATCAGGGCCCACTGATGTGCTTCAACGGCACTTTTAATAAAACAGACATTTCATCCTCACAACAGCAATGTCTGGACAGAGAGGAGGCGGGGCTTGGGTCAGGGTTCCTTGCGCAGATAGGCTGGTTGCTCCTGATAGCTTTGAGGGAATTGGGTGCATCAAAACTGTCATGAATCATGATAAATAAAAACAGCACTGACAACAAGGACAGAGAGAAGCACAGATCAGTTCCGTCTTGTTTGGCCGATAATATGGCAAGGAAAACCCTGACCCCAGAACAAGAGCTCCACTCCCACTCACATATTTACAACAAAGAAAAGTAGTACATTCATTGAATTGACAAAGTAACAAAGCGAATCAACCAGTGTTTTGTTCTTTTTGTAGTTGCAGAAATCAAATTGATTACATCTAGTTTTCAACCAGACATGTGCTCCAGTTCAGTTCAATACTGGTACCGCCATTCACAAGTCAGTTACCTCCACAAAGGTTTCTATCTGTAAACTACCAAGACAAAAAATGTCACCCTCCCCACACACACACACACACCCGTTGAGGAATCCCACATACCCAATATGTATAATTATTTACAGAAGCAGCAGTCTAACCATTTCATCACAAAAATGTTCAGCCCCCCCCCTCCCCCTCCCCCCCAACCCAACCCACTCATAGAGAAAAGAGAAAGAACGCATGACACTCCATTCTCACTGCGCCATTTTACAAACTACACCCACATCTTACCCTGTTCTAAAAGAGCATGCCAAGTTGAACAATAAACACACAAAATGTCTCTCTATACAGAAAAAATAAATAAAATAACCTTAAACTTTTTTTTGTTCTTTTCTTCCTCCTCCCTCCTCACAGCAGTTCACATGGACGTAACACAAGATTTGAACGTGGACCCTCCTGGCGTCGTCCGTTTTTTTTAACTTCCGGGACATTTAGTGTTGTGTTGTTTGGCAGGTTTTCTTTTTTCCTTCTTTGTCCTAAGAAAGTCATGTTATGGAGGGGTGGGCATTGGTGGGTGTCCAGGTTAACAAGTATAAGTGGTAAAGACTTAGCACTGGTAGTGGTACCAGTGGGAGTACAAGTGGTCGTACTTGTACTAGTGGTAGAGCAGGACAGTTTTCTCCAGGTTCTGAGGCATCTGTTGGCAATGGAGCAGTTTTAGGGACTTAAGATGGGAGAAGGAAGTATTTGGGGGTGTGGGGGGGGGGGGGATGTAGTTTACTTGAGTCCCTCAGGTGTTTCAGATTTAGAGGTGGCGGGGGCTGGGGTGGCCGTTGTGGTACAGCTTCTGCTTGATGTGAACCATGTTGCCGCTGGAGTCCTCTAGCTGCCGGTGTTGGGAGCGACGCCGCAGGTCTCGCAGGTTGCAGAACTGGGGCAGCCACGACCAGGAGGGGGTGTCTGGGGGGGGGGGGGGGGGGGGGGGGGAGGGGCGGTAGGGGAGAGGGTTGTTAATTAAGAAAAACATGAAAAAAATATGTTTTTGTATTTACATTAACATTTATTTATCTTTTTATATATATATATATATATATATATATATATTAGTGATGGGCCGTTATCGGTGTTACCGCGCTGCGATAACGCGAGACTCTTATCGGCGATAATATTTTTAGCACCGATATAGCACCCCCCCCCCCCATTATTTAGGTAGCAAACACATATTATGGACACCTTCGACATCATTTAAAGGAGCCACTTTAATCTAGATTAACCTAGATTAATTTCAAGATTACCATTAGATTAATCTAGATTAAAGAATTTAATCTATGCCCATCTCTAATATATATATATATATATATATAGGCATAACTTTGAGTTAGGCCTATGTTTTCACAGCTGTGACACTTGTGCAGGCTAAAAGCCCAGTGTTTGAGGTGCTTGATAAAAGAGCCAGTCTATATCTTAAAGCCTAAAAGACCACCCGGTATATCTTGGGTTTTTTAACGACTTTTAATTCTGGGAAGTGAAGCGGTGGAGCCCTCCTACGCTGAACACAGAGTGACGTCAACAACGAGGTAGATTGGTGCGGTCAATAACTGGACGAGGAAGCAGAGTGCCCCGAACGCCCTTGGTTCTCCGCGCTTTGCACTTGACGTGTGTCGCACGTGCGTCGCTGTGACGTTCGTTTCTTGGCGACGCTTCATTTCGGGTAGAAAAAACTATTATGTGTGTGTGTGTGTGTGTGTGTGTGTGTGTGTGGAGTAAAACGAGGGTTAAGCAGGTGCTGAATGCACACAGGCTCGCAGAGTGCAATAATCAGCACTGCCTCCTCGCGTGCCGAACGCCTCATTGGGTTGTAACCGCTCTTTGTGCGCCGCCTGTGTTAGCAGTAGGCGACCCGAGGCGTCGGTAAACGAAGACTGACCAACAAGTACACGGAAACATGAATGGCTGGAGACAGCGAACCGCGTAGCATCTTGTCTTAGGCCAGCAGACGGATCTGTGCTAGTGGGGGGGAGGAAGCAGAGCAGTGTGTGGGGGGGTTATTTATAGCTGCTATACAGGGACTGCTCTGAAGGGTATCCATAGTGAGAGAGAGAGGGGAGAGACGGCAGAGAATAGAAGAATAGAGATTTCGATCATGAGTTAAACTGTTTGGGAAATACCATTGGGTATACTCATCAAATCACGTGATATGTGATTTGAATGAAAATCAAGAATGAAAGACAAATAAAATGCTTCGTCTTCCCGACGTTTTTTTCGAAAAGGGTAGAAGTCCAGGAATACACTTCCCAAGGGGGGTAAGGCGTGGAGCTCTATAAAAGGAATGAGGAAAATCCTGTGTGTGTGTGTGTGTGTGTGTGTGTGTGTGTGTGCGCACCAATACAGATGGTCATTCTATTTTTAGCTCTGGAGACGTGTACGTGTGTGTGTCTATGACAGCATACTCCTCCCCATCCCCCTCAGCCTCACCTTCACTCCCCATCGACTAGAGGACTAAACAAACCTGACCTAGCCTCAGCATCACATCCAACACACACACACACACACACACACACACACACACACACACACACACCAGCATTGGGGCATTCTCTCTCTCTCTCTCTCTCTCTCTCTCTCTCTCTCTGCTGTCTCTGCTGTCTCTGCTGTCTCTATAAAACTAGGCATTAAAAGAACTCATATAAAATCCAACTGATTTATTCAAATGGCATTAATGTGATAGTGAAATCAAGAATAGCGTTCGCATGGTAGCGTCTTCCATCGAGGCCAGTGTCTTGTGACCAGACTGCAGTACAGACCTGATCCCATTGAGTGCCCTCCATTCAAGAGTTTAGACAGCCAGAATTTTCAGCGTTTATATATATGAATAAGGGGATGTCTTGACTGACAAACGGATTAATTGCCAGTAACTTGCCATAGTACATCAAAAATGGATGTGTTTAGCGAGTCCGACTACAATAAAATGATTTCACATATACTGTATCTGTGTCTTCACTGGAAACCTCTCCACTGAGTCTCTCCCTCTCATTGATTTAACAGAAGGAATTCTCTCTGCTCTTAATTCGCAAAAGCTACTGGCAATTTGCAGCTCCACATCTCAAAATCTAGTTTAAGGCGCTTTCAGACTGATTACTTTTCCTTACATATAAGCACAAATGTCTTTTGATACTTTGTTTATCCATTAATGGCACTGTCTAGAAAATAGAAAATAGAATCACAACTACCTTATACTAACAGGTTTCAGCAATAATACAAATAATAACAACTATTATTACATTCCATAATACTGTTAAGCTATACATATGTATAGCTTCATATTTTGCAGCTCTTATGTATCATTCATTGGTAAGCAGCTGACTTTAAGCAGCTGGCTTTCCTTACCCCCCTGGCCTTCCCCGGGATCCACAGAGCTGAGGTTTTGTCAGCCAAGTGTTTCCCAACCGGGGGTTCGGTACGCTAACCCTAGGGGTACGCCAACCCTAGGGGTACGCCAACCCTAGGGGTACGCCAACCCTAGGGGTACGCTAACCCTAGGGGTACGCCAACCCTAGGGGTACGCCAACCCTATGGGTACGCTAACCCTAGGGGTACGCCAACCCTATGGGTACGCCAACCCTATGGGTACGCCAACCCTAGGGGTACGCCAACCCTAGGGGTACGCCAACCCTATGGGTACGCCAACCCTATGGGTACGCCAACCCTAGGGGTACGCCAACCCTAGGGGTACGCCAACCCTAGGGGTACGCCAACCCTATGGGTACGCTAACCCTAGGGGTACGCTAACCCTATGGGTACGCCAACCCTAGGGGTACGCTAACCCTAGGGGTACGCTAACCCTAGGGGTACGCCAACCCTACGGGTACGCCAACCCTAGGGGTACGCTAACCCTAGGGGTACGCTAACCCTAGGGGTACGCCAACCCTAGGGGTACGCCAACCCTAGGGGTACGCTAACCCTAGGGGTACGCCAACCCTAGGGGTACGCCAACCCTATGGGTACGCTAACCCTAGGGGTACGCCAACCCTATGGGTACGCTAACCCTAGGGGTACGCCAACCCTATGGGTACGCCAACCCTATGGGTACGCCAACCCTAGGGGTACGCCAACCCTATGGGTACGCTAACCCTAGGGGTACGCTAACCCTATGGGTACGCCAACCCTAGGGGTACGCTAACCCTAGGGGTACGCCAACCCTAGGGGTACGCCAACCCTAGGGGTACGCTAACCCTAGGGGTACGCTAACCCTAGGGGTACGCCAACCCTAGGGGTACGCCAACCCTAGGGGTACGCTAACCCTAGGGATACGCCAACCCTAGGGGTACGCCAACCCTAGGGGTACGCTAACCCTAGGGATACGCCAACCCTAGGGGTACGCCAACCCTAGGGGTACGCTAACCCTAGGGATACGCCAACCCTAGGGGTACGCCAACCCTAGGGGTACGCTAACCCTAGGGGTACGCCAACCCTATGGGTATGCTAACCCTAGGGGTACGCCAACCCTAGGGGTACGCCAACCCTATGGGTACGCCAACCCTATGGGTACGCCAACCCTAGGGGTACGCCAACCCTAGGGGTACGCCAACCCTAGGGGTACGCCAACCCTATGGGTACGCTAACCCTAGGGGTACGCTAACCCTATGGGTACGCCAACCCTAGGGGTACGCTAACCCTAGGGGTACGCTAACCCTAGGGGTACGCCAACCCTACGGGTACGCCAACCCTAGGGGTACGCTAACCCTAGGGGTACGCTAACCCTAGGGGTACGCCAACCCTAGGGGTACGCCAACCCTAGGGGTACGCTAACCCTAGGGGTACGCCAACCCTAGGGGTACGCCAACCCTATGGGTACGCTAACCCTAGGGGTACGCCAACCCTATGGGTACGCTAACCCTAGGGGTACGCCAACCCTATGGGTACGCCAACCCTATGGGTACGCCAACCCTAGGGGTACGCCAACCCTATGGGTACGCTAACCCTAGGGGTACGCTAACCCTATGGGTACGCCAACCCTAGGGGTACGCTAACCCTAGGGGTACGCCAACCCTAGGGGTACGCCAACCCTAGGGGTACGCTAACCCTAGGGGTACGCTAACCCTAGGGGTACGCCAACCCTAGGGGTACGCCAACCCTAGGGGTACGCTAACCCTAGGGATACGCCAACCCTAGGGGTACGCCAACCCTAGGGGTACGCTAACCCTAGGGATACGCCAACCCTAGGGGTACGCCAACCCTAGGGGTACGCTAACCCTAGGGATACGCCAACCCTAGGGGTACGCCAACCCTAGGGGTACGCTAACCCTAGGGGTACGCCAACCCTATGGGTATGCTAACCCTAGGGGTACGCCAACCCTAGGGGTACGCTAACCCTAGGGGTACGCTAACCCTATGGGTACGCTAACCCTAGGGGTACGCCAACCCTAGGGGTACGCTAACCCTAGGGGTACGCCAACCCTAGGGGTACGCTAACCCTATGGGTACGTGAACCGGTACGTGAGCAGGTTCCAGGGAGTACTGGTAAAGATTAGGATTTTGCTTTGTTATAGCTACAAAGCAAAGATTAAAATGTAAAATAATATTTGTTGAATTTGTTAAATATGATATATGTTGAGTGTTGTTTATGGTTAAGACCAGAAATTGAAGTATGCCTCAGCTTCTTCCATTTTAAACTCCTAGGCCACTACTATATTAATAATAATCCCATATGGTAATATAATATTTGTTCCTAGGCCACAATTATATTAATACGAATCCTATAGGTAATAGTATAATATTAGTTCCTAGGGCACTACTATATTAATAATAATCCTAATTGTATAATATTAGTTCCTAGGGCACTACTATATTAACAATAATCCTATATGGTAATTGTATAATATTTGTTCCTAGGCCACAATTATATTAATACGAATCCTATAGGTAATAGTATAATATTAGTTCCTAGGGCACTACTATATTAATAATAATCCTAATTGTATAATATTAGTTCCTAGGGCACTACTATATTAACAATAATCCTATATGGTAATTGTATAATATTAGTTCCTAGGCCACTATAATATTAATAATGATACTATATTCTAATAACAATAATAATAACAATAATAATAATAATAATAATAATAATAATAATAATAATAATATGCTATGAGTTCAAAGGAAGTGGTGTGGTGTAGATGAAGTGGTCCTCTGCCTGGGCTGTGGGGGTCCATGTTGGAGAACGCTGAGCTGGCTTACCATAGTACCGGCTGGCCCGCCAGGCGCGGACGGCACAGTGGAGCAGCCCGTCCATCCACAGCAGCAGCCAACTGATGCAGAAGCCCAACAGCAAGCCCAGCATTAAGTCCATCTCCTGCTTTGTCACGCTGTCGCTCACAAAGTAGTTCTCTGAGGAATCCACCAAGGAGTGGTCTCCATCGTACGGGATCACGTAGTGGACGTGATGTCTAGAAAGAGGTAAGGAAAAGGCAAGGCTGGGTATTTGGGTTGTGTCAAATGCAAAACACAAAAGTGTACTTAAAACGATGGTAGGAGTGGGCTTATGCTCCCGGATGATGTCTAAATGAGCACATAAAAAATACAATAAAACATGTTTGTTACTGTGAACAATTCATAGCCAAGTAATCATAGCGTATAGGAACAAAATGGAGACTCGTCTTTGCACTACAAAAACTATACTGCATGGTTTCTCTACTGTATTTTTAAACCAGTCAAAACCATCCTCCCACTCCAAACTATTCTATGTATCCGAGCGTTCGGCACTACACATTCAACTCATAGCACAACAGTATCATAACATAACATAAGTATGAAGAGGACATGAAACACATGTAGGAGATGTAGGAGATAAAACAATGAGAACCACCTGCTCCATTAACCATCATTTAGCTCTGAACTCATTCAAACATACTCCGTCCTCACCAGTAGTTTGGTGAGTATGATCAACCGCTGGTACCCATCTGGTCCACCCAACAGAATTACGTCAATGTTTTAAAAACCTGCCTGATGCAACACGGCCTCTGAAAATAATCTCCGATCTTTGAGAATAACTTTACCAAGGCCCAAATCAGCAATGACAATGACTGTGGAAGACAACTGTGTGTGTGTGTGTGTGTGTGATTCTGGTTTGATTAAAGCTATGCCCTGCTGGGATCATCAGTTCTGGGTGTATCAGGGCGCTCTCAGATACTGCCATACAGAATGACCGTCTCTAACTTTTCAGGTCAGTGACTGTCTGCATCACTAGCCAATGACCTGAAAACAGAGAAGAGGAATTTGAGCAGATACAGTCGCGGATCCAGACCTCCAGACACGTGTGATGGTATTATTATTATTCCTAAAAAGAGTGTTATTATTTGACACCCTAAAACAGCAAGTAGAGAATTAGACGATGTCAAGTGTCGAATGTGACATTTCAGACATCAATCGAAGCACTGCTTGAGTTAGAAATGGTCTGTGGCATGACTTGTTGCATTTTATGCATTTGTACCATTATTTTTTTAAACAGAATTGCTCATGGACTCATGGTCTTGTGTTGTCTATATTGTCCAGAAACAAACACTTCAACAAACAAACGTCTACTTAGTGTGAAAGCGAGCTCTTACCAACTATCCACTTGCAGTATTCAACATATAGATCTCAATTCCCTTCAAATTCTGTTTCCATTATACACACACTTATAAATGCTGACCAGCGGATACTTAATGGTCAGCTCTGATGTCCTGGAGTATAAATATAGGCTTAGACAGACAGCAGCTCACTGGGACTGCTCTGACCCAGTCTCCTTAGAGGTTTGGGTTAGGGAACTTTATTGAGAATCTCTGACTTAACAAACAATCCCAGTCCAGAGCTCCCAGTCCAGAGCTCCCATTGGCCCTCCTGTCTGTAACTGGTTTGCTCTTGATTGTACTGGATAATTGCCACTAATTCACCTTTAGGCCTATACCTTACAAACAAATAGTTTTCAATGCATTCAGTATCCAACAGTGGCAACTCAAAATAAGACACCATAGACCTGTATCGTCGTGCCATCACCAAACCAATGTAGGCCTGCACCCTGTAAAATGCCAAAGCAAATAATGCAGAATCTTAGAGAATTTTTATACTCTTTTATACGTTTTATCTTCATAATTCACTATCCGTGCAGATGGCTTCAACAAGGCCGTTTCGTATGCAGCAGACCCCAAATGAGACCCTGATAAACAGCGAGACATATTGGAGACAATCCGCCACCAGATAGTCGGATCTCGGGTCATTTGATGCAAAAAAAAAAAAACCCGGTGACGATTTCGGCGATTAATCGCTGCAAAAATCATCGCGGTGGCTTATTGAGCACATTAGGATTTGACGAGCAAAAACAACGGCGCGATTTTGCCGCTGCTGCTCACACACACACACACACACACACACACACACACACACACGCACACACACACACACACACACACACACACACACACACACACACACACACACACACACACACACACACACACACACACACACACACACACACACACACACACGCACACACACACACACACACACACACACACACACACACACACACACAGTC
Source organism: Merluccius polli (assembly GCA_030340625.1). Taxonomy (NCBI): domain Eukaryota; kingdom Metazoa; phylum Chordata; class Actinopteri; order Gadiformes; family Merlucciidae; genus Merluccius; species Merluccius polli. The sequence continues at coordinate 36,720 of JAOPHQ010004090.1, read as the reverse complement.
TTAATGAAAATATGAGGCGATATGATGATGATGATGATGATGATGATGATGATGATGATGATGATGATGATGATGATGATGATGATGATGATGATGATGATGATGGAGGAGGTGGCGTTTACCTTCCACAGTTGCAGTGGCAGACGCGGTCTTCCCCCCGGAGATGCGGTAGGATGTAGTTGTGAAAGCGGTCCAGTAGCGCGTTCATGTCCATTAAACAGGCTACTGCCTGCAAACAACCACATATACCTGTCAGCCGGGACATGGCGACCAGTGGACCCACCGATACATCACAGCACAAACAGAAACAGCCACTGGTTTTTACATTTGATGAATAAAAAAAAACGGTGCTGATCTTGAGATAAACAGTGTATTGCCTTATACTTATTCTAGCAAGGTAATTACATAGGAAGTAACCTAATTATAGGCCTCCGTGTCGTTTATAGGCTAGGCTCTGATTTTATAAATTGCTCTTTTCTATATTTATGACATAGCCTATATATTTATAGGCCTAGGCTTATTATTGACATGATTATATCACAGGCCTATGTATGTCATGCACATACGGAAATAGGATCAATGTGAGAAAATTGAGATAGCCTAGGTAGATATTGAAGGAGTGTAGGTATTTCGTATCATATCTTACCATCACAATTGAAGCACCAAGAATCATAAAAATCATGGTGGTTGTGATCATATGCATTAAAACTCCTGAAGCGGCCGCGGGTCGGTGTGTCGCCCTCCTCCTCCTCCTCCTCTCCTCCTCCTCCTCCTCCTGCTCCTCTCTATCCGCGGCGCTGCGGACGCTCCGGTCGGGCTGGAGGTGCGCTGTCCCGGGAACAGACGCTCATCGGGGCGGCCTCTCAATACCGCACCTCGCCCCCGGTCCTCCCTTCACCTGGCCGGGCTGGGGGGGGTGCAGCAACGCGGCACACGCACACACACACACACACACACAGGGGTGGGTGTGGGGGGTGGTGGGGTGAGGGGGGTCCGGTCGCTCTCCCACCGTCCTCAACAAGGCGGACGGCTCCTCCACGGCCTTTCCTCCTTTCCGACACCTAATCCGGATAGCGCAGACCGGGAGCTGTTGAGGGGCTCCACGGGTCCGGGTGGTTTTGGCTGGATCCGGGTTTTGGCTGGATCCGGGTCTGGCTGGATCCGGGTTGCGGGGTGCCGATGTCTGTCCTGTAGCCTTTTTCTAATGATTAATGCAGAGGTATTTTTTTCTTCTTCTTCTTCTTCTTCCGATTAGCTCCTCGGATAACACTCACACACACATACACACACACACTCACACACACACACGCATACACACATGCACACACAAACACGCACGCACGCGCACACACGCACACACACTTATAAGGCCTATATAGCCCTGTAATAATAAAAAAAAATATCCCCAGCAGCGGTGATCCCCTGGTGGATGACGGCTACGCCCCCTTTCCCAGTGGCTCCCAGTCTCGGCGATCCGCTTTCGTTTCTAACGCTCAGACAGGAGGTCCCTTCACCTCCTCCCGGGACCCATGGTCGGACTCGGAGTCGTGTACGTCATGAACGAGCAGCCTCGCTATTTTTTTGTATTTTCTTTTTTTTGTCAAACGGTCGCTCTCTAACCCATATCCACACAAAAAAAAATGTTTTAAAAAAAATGTCAAAAATAAAATCATCCAGCACCGAGCCCTATAGCGCATCCAATGGCCACAGACCCACCCTACAGCCCCCGTTCAGTGGTCCACACCGAGGAGCCGCTTCTTCTTCCACTGCCGGAGCCAGACATCATCATCATCATCACCATCATCATCATCCTCTCGTCCTGTCTCACAGCATCGCAGCATCCACGTCCCACACACTCCCCCAACCCCGGGTGTGTGTGTGTGTGTGTGTGTGTGTGTGTGTGTGTGTGTGTGTGTGTGTGTGTGTGTGTGTGTGTGTGTGTGTGTGTGTGTGTGTGTGTGTGTGTGTGTGTGTGTGTGTGTGTGTGTGTGGAGGGGGGGGGGGGGGGGGGGGGCTATAACCCCGCGAGAGAGCAGCTCACGACACGGTGATTTCGTGTTAGGCTGCTAGTGGGGATGCTGTGTGTGTGTGTGTGTGTGTGTGTGTGTGTGTGTGTGTGTGTGTGTGTGTGTGTGTGTGTGTGTGTGTGTGTGTGTGTGTGTGTGTGTGTGCGTGTGCGTGTGTGTGTGAGTGTGTGTGTACAGCTGCTGGGCTTATTATTATGTCGTCTCCGAAACGATGACCCCCGTTTTGAGCATTTGGATGATCCTTCTCTGTCCAGATCCCTCTCTGATCCTGCGCCATTTGTCCCGGCCCAGTTCAGTTCAGTTCATATGTCCCGGGTCATGTGTCAAATGGGCCCATTACTTGGACGTCATTGCCAAAACGGTTCGGTAAATAAAGGATATTGTCTTATATCTGTGGGGTTGAGTGAACGTGGTTTAGGCCCACAGCTGGGATGCTGTGCGTCCTACTGTTTCAGGACCTCGGAGAGCGGACTCATAGTGGGATAATACCAGCTTTTTCCTGCCCTATAGTGAAACATACTGCTTATATTCATGGATAATTATCTACAGCCTAGGCCTACTGCTTATTGCTGTAATGTTGAAAAAAAACATGTAATGATTTAAATATTCATTTGTAGGCTCCTACGTAGTAGGCTACGTAGCAAGTATGGTAGGGATTGGAGCAACACTGAAGAAGATCAAGCAGACAAATGTTTGTTCGTTGAAATGGTAGATATAATATAGTTAGCATAATAGAGCTACTTAAAAAATACGTCTGTAATCATCTCTGTATGTAATCGCCTTACAAAATGTGTCCAAATCCACACTGTCACACAGTTTGCTTTTTATTAGATTTGGTCTTCTCGACTTTCCGTACCGAATGACGCAGGATACAGTATGCGGAAGTGGATTTGTAAACAAACCCCTGAGTACAGCGAATTATTATTTTTTGCCTTCGCTAAACCAAAAGCGATGTCTTAGTGAATTCAAACAGTACATGTGAGTAATGCGTCAACGCTATGCACAGTATCCTCACCAGTTACTCTCTGAAGTTTGTATTTATAATTGACAAAACGAATACATGTTTGATTTATTGTATATAACTGTGTGGAAAGCTAGCTGCGGATGTTAGCAAGTTACGACATTCCCATTAATCCAGTAGCAGGTGTGCCCTCAGATGCACCCTGAGTCAGACTCGGATCCCAGTAGGATGGCTTATATACCAGTAGGTTGGCTTAACTGGCAGAGACGTTGGTTAAACTGGGAATGGCCATTTGACATTCAGGTCGCCTATTATGTCCCAAGAAGTCCAGTGGCACTGTGTGTGTGCGTGTGTTAGATAGTCAGTAAACTCACTTTGTTATTTAAAACATATTAAAGTTAATTTATTTATTACATAGCTCAGACCTTATACTTAAGTCTTAGTTTTCTTCATGCGAAATGTGGTTATTTTGTTGTGACAAATTGAATTCCTTGTGGATATTATTATTATTATTATTATTATTGTTATTATAAGTGTGGTCGGTGTGGTGATGGATACGGGTACGCAAATGTGGGAACCATACAAAGTAACACCTACATGAGATACACTTGTATCCATGCAGCTCCAACCAGTCCCAATTGTAACGGTTCTCTGACTGCACTGCTGGGGACTCGAACCGCCCACCCCAGGATTGAAAAGTGAAAGGTCCAACTGCTATGGGTCCAAAATTAACTTTTAGTATGTTGTCTTAACCCACCAGAGTGGACTCTACCAGTACCGACCACTGGCTGGTGGCGGGCGGGTGTTCATTTTGGACTGACAAAACCTGTTTTGAAAACATTGCCATCCGCATGAAACTGTATGTAACTAGTCTGGTGTGGTGCATGTTGCCATAGTGCCCAATCTGCCCTCACCGAATGTGTCTTTCTCTTGGTTGCAGTGGAGTGCCTCCGAGCCATCTATAAATGGTCCAAACACGTCCATCATTTGGCCGTATTCGTTTTTCTACAATAGGCAGCCAAATCAAGTGCGGCCGACATGTCGCGGAAGCAGATGGTGAAACCCGCCCGCGGGAACAAGAAAGGCGATGTTGAGCGCAAGAGGGACGAGCGAGCGGCTCGGCGGGCCATCGCCAAGGACCGCAAGAACCGCCCCCAGGACGCAGACGATGGAGAGGAGTTTGTCAGTTTCTCCAATCAGCTGCAGAGCCTGGGCCTCAGACTGAGAGAAATACCTGGAGATGGGTGAGAAAATGGCGGTAGTAGTTGTAGTAGTCGTAGCAGTAGTAGTCGTAGTAGTAGTAGTAGTAGTAGTAGTAGTAGTAGTAGTAGCAGTAGTAGTAGTAGTAGTCGTCGTCGTCGTCGTCGTCGTCGTAGCAGTAGTAGCAGTAGCAGTAGTAGTAGTAGTAGTAGTAGTAGTAGTCGTAGTCGTAGTAGTAGTAACAATAGCCATAGCAGTAGTAGTAGTAGTAGTAGTAGTAGTAGTAGTAGTAATAGTAGTAGTAGTAGTAACAATAGCCATAGCAGTAGTAGTAGTAGTAGTAGTAGTAGTAGTATGCTCAAGATGCATCCCAATAAGGTTCTCCCATCTGACAATCATGAAGTCTGGCCGATCACAGAGACCAGTGTTTTTAAAAACCCGAGGCCCACTTTACCATTGTTTTCCTATTGTTTCGCCTGTGCTGAGCTCCTTTCTTGTGATGCACCTTCATTTTTCTGGTGTTTTTTTCTGGCACATAGAAGTTAAAATATGTTAAAAGAGAAGAAGAAGAAGACGTAACACAATGTCCAAATGTGCATTTTTAGGCATGTCAGAAATTAGTCTTTTTACCTACCAGAGTGGAAAACAATCAATTGAATATCATGTAACCCTGATTTTCTCGGACCTTCACAGAGGATACAGACATGAATAGGAAGCCCCCTGTTAGATCAATGCACACACGTGAACTGGCCCAGTGGGTTAAAGAAGCCTATGTGTGACTCGCAACACAGGAACTGTCTGTTCAGAGCTCTCGGGGACCAGCTGGAGGGCCACTCCCGGGGACACGTGCGCCTGCGCCAGGAGACGGTCCAGTACATGAAGTCCCACCGGCAGGACTTTGAGCCCTTCGTGGAAGATGACGTCCCCTTTGCAGAGCATTGTAGGAATCACACATCCATTATATTTTCAAGTCGATTAATCTAACGATATTTTTTTCGATTAATCATTTAGTCTACAAAATGTCATAAATAATAGAAATGCCATCAAGTTACCAGAGTCCAAAGTGATGTCTTAAATTTGCTTGCTTTATCTGACAAGCAGCCAAGAAAAACTAAAGTATTCATTTCATAATGTTCCATCAACCAAACATTTTAATTTCTGAAGCATTGTACAGCAAATGTTTGGTATTAGTACTTGATAAATGACCAAAATGATTAATTGATTAGATTAATTGTCTGTCGATCGACTAATCGACTAAACGTTGCAGCCCACTCCATTTATTGAACTGTTTTGTAACTGTCACAGCATGAAGGTCCTGGGTTCGAACCCCGGGGGCGGGGGGGACCTTTCTGTGTGGAGTTTGTATGTTCTTCCTGTGTTCATGTGGGTTTCCTCTGGGTGATCTGGTTTCCTCCCCCACCAAAAACATCTATGCTAGGTTAATACTCCTGCTGATACACTTCACCGTATGGCACTAGGAAGTAGACCTGGAGTCGGTCCCTGGTCAAGTCCACATCATCCGCTTTTTATTTGGCACCGATAGCCCGGTGATCTGGTTGGGACTGATGTATGAGATTCCTGTGTCAGGGCCGACGTCTCCCTGGTTGAAAAGGTTTATTAAGCCATCCATCTTGTTTGTTTTGTTTCGTTGGCCTGCAGTGTCAAACCTCGCCCAGCCGGGTACATTTGCTGGTAACGACGCCATCGTGGCTTTCGCTCGCAGCCAGGAGCTGAAAGTGGTCATTCACCAGCTGAACACACCGCTGTGGGAGGTGGGTGGCTGACACTAGTGATCATGTACACTGGGCAGAGAAAACAAGTTAGCGGCCGCTTGGCGTCGCTGAACTCGAGCTTAAATTGTCTGTTTTGCTTGCTTCTTTGCAGATCAACGGTGTCGAGAAGCAAGTGTGCAGAGAGATGCACATCGCCTATCGCTACGGCGACCATTATGACAGCGTCCGCCGCGTTGGAGACAACTCGGAAAGCCCCGCCCAGCTACGCATAGAAGTACACACACACACACACATACACACACACACACACACACACACACACACACACACACACACACACACACACACACACACACACACACACACTTTCAAATCGCAGTAATACCAGCCTCACATTGATCATGAAATAGCAGTATGAAAGAGCATAATGGCTCAATAGATTTGGGCTATTTTGATCCCACATGACAATGACTGATGACCCATATTATATCCATTGCATTTACATGGCTACTACTCATATTGTATATACATATATTATTTTTGATTTTTTTATATAAACATTTTTTTTTCGGGTACTTTCTGCTGTGACACCCACATTTCCTGTCTGGGACTAATAAAATACCATCTTATTTGATCTTTAATATTGACCAAATTATAAAACCGGTTCCGCTCTGTTAACCCAGCGCTGTGCTTGTGTCTTCCTGCCGGGCGTGGCGGTGCTGTAGAATCTGCAGAACGCTCACGGGCAGCAGCGTGAGTTTGGCGACGGTCAGAGGACGGCGGGAGAGAGCTCTCCCCCGGCGCACGAGGACAACGTGATACTGAGCACCTATAAACACCCAGCCATCCACGGTGGGGAGCGTCCCGTACCACTCGGTACATCTGCATACCCTTCAACCGTCCCACCCTTTTCCCGGGATTCTCCCGCACTGTTCCCTTTCTCCTACTGTGCTCCCGTTTTTAATTTTCCCCCCTATCTCCTGTATTTTTAACCTTTCTTATAAAAGGTTTATAAGAAGATTACTGTTTAATAACCTCCTAATTGTAGTCACTTACTTAATGTAGGAACCAATTAACCCAATCCTTGCTGCACTGATATTTTAAAGCAAGTGGTTGCCAAGTGGTGATTTTAGGATTCCCTGTGTGTTCCCTGGTGGTGGGACGGCCGGAAAATGTCCCTATTTTTTAAATCCCAATGTTGACAGCTATGTGCATCTGGGGGGGGGGGGTATCTTCTGGAATGGTTCCAACTAGCTGTCTAACCATACCATGTCAGATGCTGCATCATGCTTCAGTTGTACTCCAGCTCGGAGCGGGAATCAATGTTATGTTTTTATTAGACAAACTAGATGGAAAGAGCTCCATAGGAGCAACCAAACTCCTCCATTGATACAATACACACCGCAGGCTACACAGAGTGGGAAAGGATAGGGGCCAGAGAAAATAGGTGCCCTTCACCAGAGCTCAACAGAGCTCTTTGAGTCGGCCCAAAATACAACCAAACCGTATTTTCTCAGTTGAGGAACGGGAGTGAACCAGCTGTATCCGTCACCGCTGTCTGTAAGAGAGCAATGCTACCCTGCCAACACGCTTCTGCACTGGCCTGGTTTTTTTATTCAGTAGCCGAAAGATCGGCTCGCAACACTACACAAAACTTTATGGCTCACTGGGCCAGTGGTTAAAGGATAAAGGATTATAACAAATAAAATGTGCGTCTTTCCCTTTGGCTGAATCTGGTCTGTTATTGTGTCCAACCAAGTCTCACCAAGGAGAGTTCAGAGCAAGACTTCTCCTTGGCGAGACCTTGTTAAACACAGTAACAAACAGACTTCTCCTTGGCGAGACCTTGTTAAACACAGTAACAAACAGATTTCTCCTTGGCGAGACCTTGTTAAACACAGTAACAAACAGATTTCTCCTTGGCGAGACTTGGTTAAACACAATAACAAACAGACTTCTCCTTGGCGAGACTTGGTTAAACACAATAACAAACAGACCAGTTCAAGCGAAAGGGAAAGACAAATGTTTTATTTCCCTGTAGGGATCCTTTCCATAATGTTCTGAGCCTGTCAGTGGCAAAACAAGCACTTTTAGAGGACGTACTGTACATTGACGGGGCGCTAATGCGCTATAGTTTTTGCTGCCGGTTTCGCGTCTGACGGCTGAAGCCCTCTCGCTCAATACCAATTGCAAAAATTGTTGTCCGCACTAGTCCCTGAGACCCAAAATTATGAGAAAATAGGGTCGAAAAGGTTGAAAAATCCCCAAATTGTCCTTTATAGCACACGTCTGACTGGTTCAATATCCAGTAATCACAGGTGAAAATGTAAAGTCTTTCCCAATATATACAGTATAAACCAATGAGCAAAAGGTAGATCTAATGAGGGACATCAGCTTGTCACTGTGTCGTTGGAACAGAAATATGATGGGGCCTTTCTTTTCTAAATGATAGAGAGCTCAACTTTGTTGATGAGAAACCGGGCGACCATACATACACAGGAGACGAGGAAACGGTCGCCAGCTCACTCGAAGCCAAATCCTGGATATTTCACCACTCATTTTTATTCTACTCCAATCAACACAACGAATATGATTGCACAAGATGCCAAGCCCCAATTGCTCCTCAATGAGCTGCATCTGAATTCCCTGTAAAACACAAGTTGGATACAATTGTTAGCTAAATAGTAAACAGTAAACCACGCCTTTGTGTGTATGTATGGATATCCGATGATATTTACTGTTGGCGGCAAAAGTGATTAAATGGCTTTGTGTGTGTTGGCTGGTGGACTAGATGAGGAAGAGTACCTGTGGCAGCTGAGCGCAGCCACCATCAACGCTGAGTGGCTGGCGGGCCCTGAGTCGGGCCAGACCTCCCCGCCGGGGTCCAGCTCAGGCAGCAGAGGGACGGCCACAGCACGCAGTGACCCCCAGCCGCCACCAGAGGAAAACAACTCGCACAAACCCAAGGTACGAGAATGGGAGAAAAGAGTAGCGTTGACTTTTCCTACTTTTGGTAATAGTCTTGTGATTGTCAATGATAATCTGAAAAATTCCTAAATAAGGTGTCAACAAAAAATATGAAAGTAGATCAATCAAGTTTAGATACTCACTTGGGCCATGCCGTCTGTGAAGAATGGCACATTTAGTTTTCGGCACTCTGTGTAATGTTATTTTGGCCTTGCATTTGATTGGGCTCGGCAGGTGTCGGGGAAGCTCAGGAAGGAGCAGCAGCGCCTGGAGAAGAAGAAGCGGCAGGAGGAGAGGCATCGCCAGAAGGTCCTCCAAGGCAAAGGAGCTCCTGAACACAACCAGAATCTGCCAGAGGCGGTGACACTAGTGCCAGCGCTCAACACCCTCAGTATATAGACCCCAGGGTCACATCCAAAACAACAACCCTCACCACAACTAACAACCCTGCGACTCTCACTACCGACGGCTGATGATAATGTTTTCCAACAGTACTTGGTTCACTGTTGAGGGCTCCTGCTGAAGAGAGAACCGTCATAGTTAAATGTTGAATTGCCTTTTCAGCCACTTTGAATTGTGAAACAGTGCCTGCGTCCAATGTGTGTTTGCGTGTGTGCTTGGGATTGAGATTGAGTGCACCGTTGCATTTGACGGGTTATTTTCTTTGTGCCAAGGTGGTGAATAAATAGTTTGGTTTCTCAAAAGATTTGGTTCCTATGTAGCTAAGCGACATGGTGCCTATCTATGCTGGGTAATGTAGGCTAGCTACATAACAACCCTGCAAATCACTTTTTTTCATTTATTGGTTATTATTATTCTCAATTCTAGCCAAAGACTTAAGTAAAGGTGGTCATGGGACAAAAATGGAATATGGCAATAAAGCATAATTACTGTGTAAATGTTTGTCCTCTGTTCAGTTAGGTGACTTCTTAAGGTACAGAGCAACTGCAACATAAACAGACAGACTATCCTCTCATACACGTTATTAAGTTGAACATGAATTCATTTATTTTAAATGTCACTTGTGTTTAACCTGTTTCCCTCTTTGGAGGGAAAATGTAGCTTGACTTGTTCATTTAAAAAGTAATACAATGTGTAGAAATTCCACACAATCTGAATACATACATGCAGTAGATAAAACAGAGTGAGAAAGGCAATGTTATGAGAGGCAATATTGAAAATATCTAGAGCCACAGCTTCAGGGCGATATATACCTCACCAGCTCTACAGAAGGTAAAATGTACAGTGTTGTTAGTGAATAACAGCTGTATCACATTGACAACTAGAAGGTTGTTCCCATTCATTCTTCACTAATGCTCCAAAACGAGACATTTCAAGGCACCTGAAGTGACTCACTTGAGGCCCCTAATGGGCCCCCGGCCCCCTATTGACAACCGCTGCCCTGGATGGGTTGATAATCCCTGAACGGTGCAGTGTTGCCTGATAAAAAGATAAAAGGTACATTTGGATGTGTCGTCCAACATTGGCAGACTGGGTTTCTCCTCCCAAACACCCTTTTCATAGAGGTGTCATCGTAGGACAAACACGGGTGTCGCTCATAACATTATTATGGGTCTGCTGCTTTTATGTACCAGGGCACAGGAAGTAGACTTATCTTCACTAGTTTAGTCTACTACCGTGCCCTGGTACATGAAAGGAATACACCAATAATTAGTGGTTGTACTTATACACAGAACATACTTTATATTAGGCAAATTTCAATAATGTCGAGCAAACCTAGGTTGAATGCAACCATTAAAGCTCATGCATGGAGACCAGAAGAGCACAGTATTATTCATGAGTGCACCAAAAACACTTTTCAATCAATTTCAATCAATGTCATAATAACAAATATATTCACAATCGTTTCAATATGACAAACCATTTTTATTAATCCCAATATATTTTTATATATATGAATAATTTGAGTGTGCTATTATGCTATGAGATCTTTAAGATTTAATTCAAATTTAAAAGTATTTAATATGTAAATGTAAAGTAGGCTGCCACCGCAATTGACCTATATCGTGTTGCGCCCCTTCATCATGGATGCGTCAGGGCTGGGGTCTCACATGGCTGTGTTGCTGGGGTTGACAGGGTCAAAGGTCATTATCTCCATGTGGATAAGACCTGGTTAGATCAAATAAATCATACTATTACAAAATGCACACACTCATTTAGAGAAACAATGTTTTAACGGAAAATACACAGTTTAACGTAATTTATCTGGTACATATACAGGTATAATACGTATATAACCTACAGCTGTGATCCCGCAGCAGATAATTTAATATAATAGCATTGATTATTGTCTTTACATTACCTGTTTCTCATCTCCAATATTCTGCCTAAAAGTAATACCTCATCTAGCACATTTTATTGCTTGAGGTGCTGTTGACTTCCATTCAAAACATATATCAAAATACAAGCCAGAGATATTATATCCTGTTGCTTTGCTCTGCGCATGCTAACTTTTACAAGTTTAAAGTGGACTGTATATGTACTAGGATTTGAAGATGAATGGGGTGGTGGCTGTCCTTTAGCTACGAGTCTTCACTTACTCTTCCACTCTCCGATGTCAAGCTCCAGGCTTTCAAAGGAGTCATCGTAGGGCTGGGAGACGGGCTCACTCTCTGGGTCATGGTACTCAGACAGGAAGGGGTGAGACAGGCCCTGGTTGGCCGTCAGCCTCATCTCTGGGTCCAGCAGCAACATTCCCTCCAGCAGGTCCACAGCTACACAGAAAAGTGAGGATTAATAAAGTGTTTTCTTATCTTGTGTAAATCAATAAATAACAAATAATGATTGTACTACTAATAATAATAATCATAATAATAATTGATCTAATAGTAATTGTAATAATAATTTGAATACTATTAATTGTAATCATAATTGTATTCATAATAATTGTAATAATGATTGTATTTATAATAATTGTGTAAATTATGTAATTGTAATAATTATAATTGTAATAATAATTGGTTGTGAACAATAAAAGCAGATCATGTTACCCTTTTTATTCATGGAGGGAAAAACTTCACTGAAGTCTTTCTTCTTTTGAATGGGCAGACCTTGCACATATGACTGTGCCTGTAAAACACCATTACATAATCACTGGCTACTTCTGCACCATCAGTACTTCATCACTGGCTACTTTTAGTACTTCATCATCACTGATTACTTCTACACCATCAGTACTTCATCACTGGTTACTTTAATGCCATCATTACTTCACCAATGCTTACTCCTACAGAGAATACTAAACATGTGATTCACAGAGGTTAATATCATGAGGATCCTATAGTCAATGAATAGAGTAGGGTTAGTTAGGTTAAAAATGATGAGAATGAAACCCAAACCCACATCTCTGCTCTGCATCTTCTGCACCAGAGCAGACGTAGGGGTTCCTGTCAGACACATGATCTTCTTGAGCTGGTCAATACCTGAACAGGTTAGTTAAGGACCACTTCACCCTGGAGACCAAATTTAATGCATGTATGTCTTACACAAGCGTTTATATATTAGAATTAACCACATTGCGTCTTGCTGATTCTAATAATTGGGTTTCCAATTGTTGTCATTCTATTTGATTAATTAATTGATATAAATGTGAGGATATTGTCATGTCCTGGGAAGACAACTTTCCCCGTAATCATCTCTGCCAGAATGCAGGCTGCAGACCACACATCAACTATGAGATGGGAAGAATAAGCATAGGAAAGAGAGCAGCTGGTTACAGACATCGTAGAACAGCAAATGTAAAACCACAATCTATTGTTGTATCAACAGAGACATATTGTCTGGATGATGGTTACAGTTTGACTGTAGTGAGAGGAAGGACTGGTTACCAGTTTGACTGTAGTGAGAGGAAGGACTGGTTACCAGTTTGACTCTAGTGAGAGGAAGGACTGGTTACCAGATTGACTGTAGTGAGAGGAAGGACTGGTTACCAGTTTGACTCTAGTGAGAGGAAGGACTGGTTACCAGATTGACTGTAGTGAGAGGAAGGACTGGTTACCAGATTGACTGTAATGCATCCAGTTGAAAATGATCTCAGGTGCCCGGTACCAGCGCGTCACAACATAACCGGTCATCTCACTCTCTGTGTGTCTGGCCAAGCCAAAGTCTAGGATCTGAAGACAGATGGACTACTGTTGAACAAGCAACACTGTCAAATATCAAACAATGTCTCATCTTAAAGGTGCTGTAAGATTTAAGAGCTATTATTTGATTGTAATTTGTAAGAAATTGCAGTCATCCGTCAGCTATATAAAAATGTTGATTTTAGACCGCTCCCGGCTCATTTGGTTCTGATCCATGATTGGTTCAGGTAATCCATCTTGCCTGTCAATCACAGGTGTGTGAAATGCAACACTTGGCGGAGAAACGTAGCGAGTGAGTAAAGATGGAGGGTTTTTTGGGTTGTTTAGTTTCAAAATCGTACTCTTTTCTGCTCTCTCTTTACAACTCTCGAATCTCACCTACAGCACCTTTAAATACAGCCTTGACGTCTCATGCAGCTTTATTCACAACTTACCTTTAATTCACAATTTTCATTTACTGCAAGATTATTAGGCTTCAGATCCTAAAAGCAAAAGCATAAAAGATGGTTTATTAATACATAACAATCACACAGGCACCCACATCATGTAATGAATATATAACCTGTTTGGATGTGTTGTGATAACATGAAACAGGTTTCCTAACAGAACATCATGTTCTTACCCGATGGATAATCCCTGCAGAATGGATATACTGCGAACAAAAAAGGATTGGAAATGTTAACAACTTACAAGACAGCACACGCACACACACACACACACACACACACACACACACACACACACACACACACACACACACACACACACACACACACACACTCCTAGTGTTTATGGATTTGTGAAACAATAGCCAATATTCTTTGTTGTGTGTGTTTAAATAGCGTATTGTGTCTATTAATGAGCCGTTCAGTTAAACCTTACTGTTGCACAGACACATCGAGAAGCACATCTCCAGATTAAAAGTGGCTAACAGCTAACGGCTAAACATGAACTATTGTTGACAGTGACTAGTGTTTTACGTTTCACAATAAAGACTCAAGTATCTGCATGAGCTTCACTGTTTCAATGAAAATGGATGCGATACTTTTTTTTTTTTTTAAACACAGACATGAATTCTACTCAGCCATAAAACCGACACACACCTTGAGCCCCCGCAGGAGCTGGTAGAACAGGTAGGTAATAATGCGATCAGTTAGTCTCCTCTTCTTCATGATGTGGCCAAGATCCTGGGCTACGAAGGGCATCACCATGTAACTATGGACAGAGGGAGACAGAGAGAGAGACAGAGAGGGAGACAGAGAGACAGAGAGAGAGAGAGAGAGAGAGAGAGAGAGAGAGAGAGAGAGAGAGCAAACGGTGGAAGTGTGCTTTGGATGAAGCAATGTGTTACTGTGACACGTGATAAGACAAATAAAACATATGTATAATACAAAGTGAGATATGTCTGTGATGTGTTACAAGGAAGTTGCAATTTGTAAGTAGAGCAAAGCCAAACTTTTCAATCAAAACGCAGCCTACATGCTCTGACACATCTCCCTCGTGTAATTTTTGATACGCATACCCTCACATCCCGACTCCAACAGCATGGAAATGCACATACACATTATCTCTCTCTCTCACACACACACACACACAAGGTCGGGACAAGCTTTAACAGCGAGTGAAGGAATGCTGTGCCTGACTCTGTACTCACAAGGTCTGGAATTTTTCAAGTGAGGAATCGGGTGTGAAGACGTCGAGCAGGGAGATCACCTTGGGATATTACGAGAGAAACAAGTAATCTAGTGATCTGCTTTTGATGCATGACCCAAACAAGGCCTACACCTTCCAATAGCCATGTGCGTGTGTGTGTGTGTGTGTGTGTGTGTGTGTGTGTTGATTGCATCAGGAGGCTTCGTTTGACTTCAGGGTCCACCTGACCTGTGGACTCCTCGGCCGGGGGCGTCGGTGGGCCTGCTGAGTCCCCCCCATGTCTTTGGTATTTTAGGAATGTCTGTAGACGGGCTTTTTGCTGGAGATTCAAGTCAAGTCAAGTCAATTGTACTGGTGTAGACCTTAATCACACTGACAGTGTCTTAAAGGGGTTCAGGGGCCACATCATACCCCACCTCAAGGGCGTCAGTTCGCTTTTAGAAGTGGTGGGGGGTGCTGCGCGAATGTCGACGGGGGGGGGGGGGGGGGCTATATTTTTAGACTTGATGGTTTTGGTTTGAGTATGTGGGGATTTTTTCGGTCGCAATTGGTTTGCACATTTTTAAAAGTGGTGGGGACAAAATTCAAATTATAAATAGTGGTGGGGACATGTCCCCCCCGTCCGTCCCCCCCGTAATCTACGCCTATGCCCCACCTTCCACCTTCAGCGTCGCATCTAACGAGAGCTTTCTCCGTCCGGCTGGGAATCACGTCGCGATTCGCCTCACGCTGTCTGATCCATATTCGGGTGATTTGCTCGGTCTCCATTGTAGCCACTACCGTTCCAACTGTTGAATTGCCGAAGCTGTAACAAACGTGATTGGCTACGAAGTCGTGAAGTTTGTGATCGGTCGGATCATCAACGGTGGACGTCGCCTTGGATGTCCCAATTCCACGTTGCTCCTTCATGGTACTTGAAGCCCGAGGGACCGAGGGGAAAAGTTTGGGAATGCAGCCCAGGTGTGTGAGCCCTGGGCCCTACAGCTCCTGCATCACGGCCCTGAGCTTTTATTTTCAGAGATCCATACATGATAGACAGATACATATACAGAGAGACAGACAGAGACACATATTGATCATCTTGAACATCAATGACCAGATAACAGACGAGTCATTTTATGGACTTACGTTGTCATTTTCTATGTTGCGAAGCAGCCTGAGCTCCCTGTAAGCCCGCTTGGCGTGGGTAAGTGACTGGAAAGGTCGATAAAGCTTCTTAATGGCCACCTTTTCCTTGGTCTGTTGGTCGAGCGCAGAGCTAAGGAAGTATGCGTATAAAAAGGGTTAGGGGTTGACTTTGTCATATAAATGAAATAATGTAGACTTTGGGATTGCTGCAGCAGAAACACAGACGCGGCGTGTGACCACCTGAAGGACGTTGAAATCCCCCAACAGGTAACCTATAGGAAAGCACCCCCCCCCCCATCAAACTGTGACCTTACACATTGGTGACAATATACCCAGTGGTGGAAAGTAACTAAGTACATTTACTCAAGTACTGTACTTAAGTACAAATACTTTTACTTTACTACTTTACTTTACTTGAGTATTTCTATTTTCTGCTACCACCTCAGAGGCAAATATTGTGCTTTTTACTCCACTACATTTATCTGACAGCCTTAGTTACTAGTTACTTTGCAGATTCAGATTGACGATACAAAATATAATCAATAAATAAATGATATTATTAGATCAATAAGGCTTTATTGGTCCCCAGGAGGAAATTATACATTATTCTGAAATGGGCCATTCTGCATAATGAGTACTTTTACTTTTGGTAAGTATATTTTCATGCTAATACTTTTGTACTTTTACTTAAGTAACATTTGCAATGCAGGAAATTTACTTGTAACAGAGTATTTCTACAGTGTGGTATTATTACTTAAGTAAAAGATGGGAGTACTTCTTCCACCACTGAATAACCACCACTACCACCAGCCTAGGCCTATATATATATATATATATATATATATATATATATATATATATATATGGTGCATAATCACAGTAAAGTCAATGTGTTTTCTCGTGTATCCAGTGTGTGGTTGAGTAACACATTCTTCCAGGTCTGTTATCTGCAGACCTGCAGTGACTTGCTCCCTGTCGCTCCCAGAGGTCAACATGTCTACTGAAACAACACAGACCGGTTATCATCAGCCCCCATCGGACACGGAGGACAATGACAAACACCACCGTCGTGTTTAGTTTTACTGACTATGCCAAACGTATTATTTTTTCCTTTTAAAAGGTTTTTTTTTAACTCACCAAACGGTCCCATAGGCGCCGGATCCGACCGCCTTCAGAGCCTCGTATCTCTGCGGGACGTCCCACGTCGTCTTCTGGATCTCACTTCTGTAAAATCCCGGATGGACCGGAGAGTCTTTAATGGGAGACTCCATTGCGTTAAATATATGTTTTAAGATTTACTGAGCAATAGTACAAAAAAAAAAAAAAAAAGTTATGTGATTTTCATCTCTTCCCGCTCATGACCCCCAGGTTGCTGTAACCAGGTGAGGTAGCCAAGGTGTAGTGGGAGCGGAGGCGGACCCTGGTGGCCCGGCTCGCGTCACGTGGTGTAAGAGGCAAACTTGGGCGGACACGGCTGGCAGCACGCATGCGCACATTGACTTGAGCCCCTTTCACCCGAAAATCAACCCCCCTTGAAACAACTTATTTTGGATATAAAGTGATGCAGTGGGTTGCATAGTAACGCTATTGATCCCGGTCCAAATCTCCACTTAAATGCACAAAGTGTTGGGTACCAGGTAGTCGGCGTTAATAGGGTATTACAGTTAAAACAATGGACATAAAATGTTCAGTGTCTTTGAGGTTCATGACGTGATATATAATTAAACTGCATCGTCTTCATCATCATCACCATTACTATATTATTACATTAGGCATAATAATATAATACTTCAATATAATAATAGTACAGCAGCATAACACCATTTTCACAGTACACGTTTGTTTATTGACAAGCAGTACATTTTGAGTTTTTCAATATGTAATTAGGACAATACACGGTCACATCATACCAGAATACGACATGGTCTTCCTGAGTTAATGCCCATCCTTTGATTGAAATGTCTGTCTACTTAGAAAGAAATGCTATACAAACTAAACCAGCGCTAAAAGACTGAATGAATAATACACAACCTCAGGGTGGGAGGTCCACATGGGACAAGTAACATCATGTACCCAAGTTTAACCCATTACCAAACTTGCAAAGTTAGATAAGATGGTATTTTATTTATCCAGAGGGACAATCTTGTGTGACAGTTAACAGTACAAAGTATGAAAACCTGCAAATCTATGTAGAGTGCAATATAAACATATCAGTTAGGAGCAAACCCAAATGTAGAGATGCCAAACATCTAACAGGTTAACGGTAAGTATCATGAATATGAATGTAAACTAGTGAATGGTAAGGTACATGTGGAGTGTGTGTGGTTGATGGCTGGTTTAAGCAAGATGTTTCAGCCAGAGCAGGTTTTAAACGCATGCATGTCCGAGCTCCCCTCGCCTCGAGTGTGTGGGGATGGCTGGTTTATCCCAAAGCACCACTGCTGTGCAGCCTCAATATTGTAAGAAGACTGCAACTACTGTCGCGGCCACCAGCGCGAGTATAAATAGTTACGCCGCTCCCGTGACGTCACATTGTCACATTGCGCGACAGCTTGGGAACGGCGAGTATACTGCGGCCTTGACTCTGGCCAGGTGAGGCTGCTTAAACCAGCCATCAACCACCCACGCTCCACAGTACAATTTCAGATATTCACAATGGCAAAAATGTAAACCAGTTAACTGTAGTGGTCATAATATAAACCAGTGAATGGTAAAGCTGTCCAAATATAAACAACTACTTATATTAGTACAAGATTTGCATGTAGAGACATCATTGGATATCGTATCATTGGATGCGTTGTCCAATGGTAACCGCATTTTTTATAAAACCATAATAGCTTTGCGTTTCAATGACTTGCTTTTCAGACAGTGCCCTGACTGACTTCTAACAGGAGAGACAGGCAACTTTGCAAACAAACGACGACAGTGAGTAGCATTGCCACTGTGTATAAGTTTGTAAAAAGAACTATAGACATAAAACTATAGGCATTTAACTACGTACAGAAATAGCTTATGGGGAGTGGAGCGTTGACGTGCACTGCAGTCGTGTGTCCGTCCTCTGGAAAGGACGGGAAGGGTAAAGACGGGGAGGGCGAGGTGCACTGCAGTTGCACTAGTGATCCACCGAGAGATGTGTTCTCCTCGGCACATTTTGACATGGACTGAGGTGCACTTTTCTTGTGCTGCTGTTTTTTGGAATACGGATATTCCTTCTTCGAGCGCGTCGGAGGTCGCCCGGAGGTCGCTGCTCGGCTTCCCCCTAGCGCCGCCTTTCTTCTAGCAATAGCTGTTGGTCGAACGCCAATCATTTTGGAGGACTGCAGATTTTTTTTCTTACCAAAACAATGCAGAGCTGATGCGAGGGAGGCATCATTAATTTTGTTGTAGGTTCCCAGGAAGGTGTGAATCGGTGCCGTGAAGGTTTGGGGGTCACCTTTTAATTTCTCCGTCAGACTCCTGCA
The DNA here is from genome assembly GCA_030340625.1 of Merluccius polli. NCBI lineage: Eukaryota > Metazoa > Chordata > Actinopteri > Gadiformes > Merlucciidae > Merluccius > Merluccius polli. Next base: position 17,487 of record JAOPHQ010004090.1, on the reverse strand, counting down.
GAACTGCTGGATCATCTCCTCAAGCTGCTCTCCAGATGGGCCTTTAGGGAGAACACAATACAGCAATTAAACTTAATCAAATAATTTTGGTGATTATTAAATCAGAAATGTAATACGGTCAACAGAAAATATTTTCGAGTTTGTATTATTTATATTTTTGACTTTTCAAAGTAGGCAACGTCTATCCTTGAGATCTACCAGCATCTCCTCTCCTGATGGTGAACCATAAGCTCTCAGCAGGGTATCTGCAGTTCAACCAGTTCAATTTAAGACTTTTTAATACCACTAAGAACACAATTTTATAATAAGTACACACATTTATTTGTACTGTTATTTGTTTTTGTTCCAATTCTGTCATTTTATCTCAGCAGTGCTGCTTGTCTGACAACAAAAGTATCTTGCACGTGCATGAAGTTATCGTGGCAGTGCAGTGGTCGACACAGCTTGTGCATGCCATGGGAGGCAAAACAAATATCTATTTAACATAAAATACATAAAAGTTTGACATTTATTGGTTTGCGTTTCATTATTTTTTCTCTCCTGACAGTCGCAAAAATATTTAAGACCTATGCAAATTATATTGAAGACCTACCTTTAGTACTTTTAATACCTCTGCGGATACCCTGTCTCTGGAAAAGCTTGTAGTAAAGCCTGCAAGAAAGAAAGAACAAACCCAAGATGAGACAAACTTAAGCTATCGTAAAGTACCACATACAAGTCAATACAATGGTCAACTGTATATGTAAATGGTATATAGATCTATGTTTATATTGCACTTTCCCCAACACTGAAAGAACTGTATTTCAACATGTTTCTAACCTGTAACAAAAATGAACGTCCGGACAAATGGAGCGGTCTGCAGAAGCGTGGATGTAGTTTTCCCCTTCCTGCTCCTGCAGCTCATGCTTGATCGTGTGCAGTGCAGAGGAGGGGGAGTGGCCACTCTCAAAGAGAGTCTTCAGCTTGGCAATGGTCTTTTCCGAGACATCTCGCTTTCGCACAGCTTCAGCACGCGACACCCCGTGGTTGTGCTCATGTCTGAGATTGATGTTCAATAGGTAGCCATCCTTAATATGAGGATCCCCAGACCTAAACGAGAAACCAGAATTCATTCAACACAAGAGTGCAAACACCATTCAAATACAAATACATACATACATACACCCTATACACAAAGAGCATCTTTAGTGACTAATACATTCTAATGTTAGGATCCTGAACAATTTGTGATTAGTACGGTTTTTGTATGTAGGTTTTTTGTATGTATATGGCTGCTGTGATAAAACAATCTACCCCAGTGGATGAATAAAATACTATACTATGGCTCATTTCCAAACAATTTTGGTATAGTACTCTTGAAACCGTTACCTAACCCGTGCCATCCTTTGCCTAACCCTAGATCTGCTTTGCGTTTCCACCGCAAACAGCTCCCCTTAAATGTAGGTGGGGTTCATAGCCACGTAACTATCTTGACATCATATTCAATGCGACAGAGTAAACGCAGGAACACAACAACACAATGGAGGAGTGGAATGTTTTGCGTTCTTTCTTCTCTGTATGTGGATGTTTATTACAACAAGGAGACAAGCTTTGTTTAACAAAAGGAAAATAATTTGGCTTCGTCGTGGGGTGTTTATGCCAGTAGTCTCCATCCACGGGATATTTAAAAAAGACGGGTTTGTGCATTGAGTCCTTTGTCGTGCAAAGTGACGATCCTGTTGACCAATCACCGGTCTGCAGTGTTAACTAGCTCCACCTTTATGTCCCGGGTCAGTGTGCTAGGAACCTCAACAGAGAGCTAGCGAAAAACATGACAGGAACTGTTATTTTCGGTACCATCCACAAATGTTGCCAATGGAAACGCGAAAATGACCGTTCAGATGTGTAACAAACTGAACCGAACTAGACTGACTGTTGGAAATTAGGCTTTATCTTAATTACCTTGACTTCCTGTCTTGGCTGTGTGTGTGCCTTTTCAGGACCAAGTACATGGTGGCACCACATGACGTATTTTTTGTCTTTTTCCCAACAGTTTTGGGAAAGGTGTTGTACTGACACCTTAAGTCCACCTAAGACACAAAAATAAAGTCAATCAAACTGGCGGCACACTCCGGGTCTTTTACAGATATTGTACACAGTGGATCTCCATAATCAAGCAGGCTACTTTGTGCCCTTATTGGGCGTTATTGTAGCCTAAATCATAACCCATTACAATGCTGGTCTATGTTTCCAAGGTATTTTGTTAACTTTTTGTTAATCATCATATCAATTTGATGTGTTTCGGTGACATTTATACTTTAACTTGTTATTTAAATAGGCTACAGTGTAAACTAAGTAGTCTATATCTCTTAGGCCTTTTTGTGGACAACACTGCTTCAAGTAGGCCGGATTCGATGAGAAAATGTGAATTAAGTCTGGTTGCACGATAACAAAACACTGGCTTGAAGCTTGAAATCATAACAATTCGAATACATTGTCTTCTTGGTT
>JAOPHQ010004090.1:10000-12500 GCA_030340625.1 Merluccius polli | reverse complement strand
GTCTCATGAGTGACACATTACAAGACCACTGGAGTCCCCCTGGGTTCCTCATTAATGTTGGATTTGAGGAGAAACATGACAGATGTGTTGCTTATCATTATTGTGTTGCTAAAACAAAGAGCTCAGACTGCTCCTCTTGCTGCCTACTGACTGGAAAAAATTAAAAATTAAAAATAATTATAATAATAATAATAACAACAATAATAATAATAACAATAATAATAACAATAATAACAATAATAATAATATGTAAATGCAACAAACCAATATTAAACAAAATGTATGTGAAAAATGTGTGAAAAAAAGGAATAGGCGTAGGTATTTCTTTCTTTATTTTGATTTTTTTCTTTTCTTTTTTTTGCCTACAAACGATACAGGGCCCATGTACGGTTAAATGACATCCAGTATGCTTCAGGAGAAAACAGGCAAATGTCTTTTTTTTCTATTCCATTGGTTTGCTCTCGTAAAAAATCCAGATTTCTTTGAATAGCTTGCCATCTGCCCGCCCAAGTGGCTGTTCCACAAGCACAATATCACATTACCCACACTTGACTGTGCTGGCTGTGTATTAGGGGCTTGAATTAATGGTCTGCTTACCACAGATTGTTGTGTAAAGTACTGCATTTACAGGCTGCTGGTTAGGCTTCGGTCCCTTCATTAACATTTATATGAAATGGCTATGGTTTGTATTAATGGTTCAGATGAAATGTTTTTCAGCGGAAATGTTCAAATGGGTCTCACTTTGTCTTTGTCTCTGGAGACATGGCTAGAAGTCTTATTGTACAATGTTGAACTCGGACCTATAGGCAAACTTTGAGACCCAAAGGAAGCTCAAACTCGCATCCTGACATCCAGCTAAGCACTTTGTACAAGGAGGATACTAAGCACACATCATGAAATGATGTGTGAACCAAACTGTAGTTGGGATAGAATGGACGTTTGAGGAATTTCACTTTTGTTCATTCCTCTTTTCTGAATCCCTCACCCCACCACCGCCACCACCACCACCGCCACAAACCACCACCGCCACAAACCACCACCGCCTCCCTCCCTATCCCAATTACATCTAGGGCTACGTCATGCTGTACAGCCACAGACCCCAGGGCAGTTGTCCCTTGCCTTGGCCCAGAGGAGCTATTCTAGCTATCTAGCTGGAATGCTAGCACACAGGTGTTGTCTTTCAAAAACACATGCTAGATTCTTAGGGAGGGTCAGTTGTCTTGCATGCACCGACAACTGGCATTTATTGTCCAATACCTAAACCACGGCCCCACCTGAACCCGATACCCACCAGCGCTTTCTTCCCCTAACCTCGCCCCAACCTCAAAGCGCATATCATAACACGCATATCTTAACAGGGACAGGGTTACGGATTAGGATTCCCTCTCGAAACAAATAATCATCTGAGTGATCAATTTCATTTGTCAACGTATATCTTCTGGGAATGTATTGTTCAGAGCTGCTGTCAATGGACCTAATGGAGTTGGGCGTGCTTGTGTACATGCTATAAAATAATCTAAGCCATATTGCAGCGTTGCTTCTCAGCATGCCTCCTGGGATTCGCTATTTGTTCCTACTGTCGGGGTTATCAACAGTGATGGACATTAGGCATACAATATCCATAGAGATAGCGGATAAGTAAAGCCCCTTCAGGCTGCTGAAGTTAAGTGGATGAGAGAGAGTGGAACGGTTCTTTTGCTGGACGGTGAAAGGCCCTGGGTCGGCTGCAATCTGCTGTATGCTAATTGAATGTGTTGCAGCCATCGACTGTATGGTTCTCCCCCAGCAGGAGCGCAGCCAATGGGGTGGCATAGGGTGGGAACATCCCCCTGTGTAATTAAAATGCCTCCTCGGGGCCTTTTTTATTGGCTCTGATTTATTTATTTATTTATTTATTACTATCTGAAGAACATTGTTTTTCTATACACTTATGATGGTGTAGTGATAGTGGGCAGGCTTGCCCTGTGTGCGGTGTGTTTGTGGTTGAGTCACACTGGTTAGGCTCTGGGTGGGGTTGCACACCTGCTATCGACCACACACACACACACACACACACACACCCACACACACCCTGACGAAGTGCTGTGGTAGCTTCTTCCCGGGTTCAAACTCAGGACTTGAACTCGAAGCCCTCTCTCCTTCCAGCAGCGTTAGCGCCAGCAGCTTAGCCCACTGGACTATAGGAAAAGGCGGCTCAGTCCTACAGGCGGGCATATTTATCATGTGCGTTATCTTTATTTCTTCTTGTGCAATTTAAGGCAGTGTTTCCTTGGTTGAAGTCATTACTTTTTTTTCTTATTGTTGCCGTCGTTATATTATTCATCTATTCATCGATTATGTATGTATGATTATGTATTATGTATGTCAATTTTACAACGTAACTTATTCGAAAGCATGATTTGGCAATACTGATTGTCAACTTTTATTATACTTAATAATATGTTATCGTGTGCGGACCACTTGGCCAGGTCACCCTTGGGAAAGAGATTTTAAATCTCTA
>JAOPHQ010004090.1:0-5000 GCA_030340625.1 Merluccius polli | reverse complement strand
TTGATGTCCAGTTAGAATACAGAGGAGCAGACTGACACAGCTTGTGTCAGTCCGGCTGGTTGAGGTTAGCAACGCCCTCATGTCTCTATTATGGTGAAACTAACAATGATATGATGATATGAATGATATCATGTATCTACTCAGAACCATCGAATCTCATGTCCCATAGCCGACCAGCAGTCCTACAAATGTTTTCCTTTTGTTTTTGCTATTGGATGCATTGTTTAGACAGGTTTTTTAGTCATTAAGTTTAGAGACTTAATTCAAACAAGGATTTGAAAGACTTTGAATGATTGCCGAAGTGCGGAAACAATCAGAATAAGAGTGCTTTTCATATCAGCTCTTTTGTGAGTTATTATCTGTAGCTGTGTGCTGAGGTCTTACCGCTCCATGACCCTCCAGCATCAGAGCCGTCCTGCTTCACCCCAGCAGTGTGCAGGGAGGGGCGTCGCACAATCCCTGACATAACATTCGGAAAATGTCTGGCATCCAGATAGGCGCCTGAGATAGCAGACATGGTGGAGGAACAGGGATGGGACAGGGCTAAAGAATGCACAGTCTTCACATAACTTTACGTAACTGTTAACCATTTTCACCAAACGACAAAGCATTCCCATTTGTCGCCCCAAAATGTTATGTTTAGTATGAACAATTATTTCTGACCACATGTAGGATCATATTTTTACAGTGTTAGATACTTGGCAAGTGGTGTAACGGATTTCCTACTCCAGACATTCCTTGAATTACACCATACCATTTTCGTTGTGGCTTTAAAACACACACACACACACACACACACACACGTGCACACACACACACGCGCGCGCAGAGAGAAAAGCGTGGTGGTCCACAGATAGTGTGACAAGCAAATTAAAATGCCGACCAACTGGGAGCGCTAGACCTCCGCTCCTCTATTCACCCAGACCAGGCACGTCGTCACGACAACCAAGGGCCACAAAGGCCCCTTCTCAGCCTATTGAGTGATGTGAAAGAGGAGGCGGCTCTGTGTGTGTGTGTGTGTGTGTGTGTGTGTGTGTGTGTGTGTGTGTGTGTGTGTGTGTGTGTGTGTGTGTGTGTGTGTGTGTGTGTGTGCGTGCGTGCGTGCGTGTGTGTGAGTGAGTGAGTGAGTGTTTGTGTCTGTGTCTGTGTCTCGGGGGGGAGGAGGGGGGTACCTTTGTGCACAATGACCTGTGTGTGTGTGTTTATCTGGCTGTGTGTGTGTGTGTGTGTGTGTGTGTGTGTGTGCGTGCGTGTGTGTGTGTGTGTGTGTGTGTGTGTGTGTGTGTGTGTGTGTGTGTGTGTGTGTTTTGGAGCAGAAATGTTGCAGTGGCTGAGCCGTGGGTGATAATGTATGCAGACTGTTCGCTAACAAACCAACACACATGCATCAACTGCTGCCATCTCTTTAGAATATGAACAATGATGAACAATGGCATATTGAGCCATTATGTCCCAAACGAGTCGATCTACAATTAATCATAGCATATGGCTGCTCTGAATTCAAAATGCATGTCGGGGAGATGAAGGCACCTACAACTTTTTTCCCCTTTGAGATATCATTTTTACCCTTCACTTTAATGTTGCTGTCCACTTTCATGATATTTCATGAAGTTTAATTTCCATTCATCAGAGTGCGAGGACTCTTTCATCAGAGGGGGATTTGTTTCAGCAATTTAGAAAATTCAACAAATATCAAATTAACATTTTTCTTTTGTATATAATATTTTTTTACAACACATTTATAATCTTCCACTTCCATACATTTCCTCCCAATTTGCACCAAAAAAAAACTAAACTCAGAAGACGCTACGTGTCATTGTTGAAAATAATCTCACGTTTTTTGTTTCATCCTTCCTTGAAGCTGGAAACGAATTTGCACCTGCTTAACGGTCTCGCGGGTGAAGTGAAAGGACCCTGTCATAAAACTGTGTGTGTGTGTGCGGGCACGCGTGTGTGTGCGTGCGTGTTTGTTTTTTGAGTGTTTGCGTCTCTTCAACAAGGGAAGTGGTTTTCATCCCGTGTCCGCAGCCACTTGGTCAGAGCAGCCCGTGAAAGGGACACTGTTAGCCTGTTAGCCCACCACAGAGAGACCCTTCTCTTCACGGCAGGGCTGGGGGACGGAGAGAGAGAGAGAGAGAGAGAGAGAGGGGGGGGGGGCAGGTCTGATATCCTGAAGGGGGGGGGGGGGGGGGGGGCGGAAAACATCTCATAACATTAGCACTATCACTGACCCTCTATCTGAGGACGTAGACACACACGTCATACACACACACACACATATGCGTACACACGCACATATGCGTATGGATACACGCACAGGCACACACACACACACACGAACACACAGAAACACAGACGCATGCACACATACACACACTCACACACACAGAAACAGTTACATTCAGTCCCTCCCATCCTCTCCAGATGAACGCATTTATATTGTGGATATTTATATTACACCTTATTTTAAATATTAGCTTTCCACATATGTACATTTCCACATTTCCCCCATGTAGTTGCCCGTCCGCTTGCCCCACAAAGACAACTGCTGTCAAATAAAAACTACTAAGATACGATTAAGCCACACTCATAACATTGCCTTGATCTACTTACATGAAAATAACTTCATTTGTTGTTTTATGTCCCTTTACTTGCCCAGAGATAGATAATACTCACACACACATAGAGAAGAAAATCAACTTATGATGCCACAGAGAAATAAATGTCCTTATCTTAACTCAGATCCACTCTCTGGTAGCCTGTGTTCGCTCAAGGAGGATGACTCCATCCCAACCCTGGACCCCTCTTAGCCACTTCCTACTGTGCCTATCTGGACTGCATCCAGATAGGTTGAGCTGTCACAGATATGGTTGGGGCCAGACGCCAGCACGCGCACCCCATGGGGAACAAAGCCGTGGCAGGGCTTGGCGGCCCCTGGGGAACCCTGCGTTGTTAGCCCTGCCCCTCCACTGCTGACCCCACATATTCTATAGTGTTCAGTGTTCAGCGCGCTGTCAAGGCTAATTAAGAGTCTGAGACACTCCCGGTGATTAATAAACACGCTGAGCGGGAGAGAGAGCGGGAGAGAGAGAGAGAGAGAGAGCGGGAGAGAGAGCGGGAGAGTGGGAGAGCGGGAGAGAGAGAGAGAGAGAGGGTGCAGGTCCGATCATTCAGAGTGGCTGATTAGCTCTCTGTTTCTACATGTCTACATATTCTGTTCCTACATGTCTATATGTTCTGTTTCTACATGTCTATATGTTCTGTTTCTACATGTTTCTACATGTCTATATGTTCTGTTTCTACATGTCTACATGTTTCTACATGTCTATATGTTCTGTTTCTACATGTTTCTACATGTCTATATGTTCTGTTTCTACATGTTTCTACATGTCTATATGTTCTGTTTCTACATGTTTCTACATGTCTATATGTTTCTACATGTCTATATGTTTCTACATGTCTATATGTTCTTTTTCTACATGTCTACATGTTTCTACATGTCTATATGCTTCTACATGTCTGTATGTTCTGTTTCTACACGTCTACATGTTTCTACATGTCTGTATGTTCTGTTTCTACATGTCTGTAAGTTCTGTTTCTACTAATGACGGGTCGTTCCTCAATGAGTCGGCTGTTTGAGGTGAACTATGAGTGCCGACTCATCAATGAAATAATGCTTCCTCACATCCTGTGCTGCAGAATTGCTTCCCACAGGTATCAATGTACTTATACCTATATGAGAGAGAGAGAGCAAGAGACGAGAGAGTGAGAGCGAGAGACAGAGAGACAGAGACAGAGAGAGAGAGAGAGAGAGAGCGATAGGAAGGAAGTGGCAGTGCTTCCTTGTGTGGTAGTGACACTCAAGTGATCCATCTCTTTTCCCCACACATTTTCATGTCGCCCACACAACACACAGCCGAGCCTTAGGGGGCCATCGACATGGCGGCTTACTACAAAGGAAGTTCCCATGGCGATAGGGTTACCTTGGTCTATAAATACGCTGAGCACCCCAATGCAAGCTGGTCAGAGTGCAGGTGGACCAACCGATTCGTGCTTCCCTTGTTCCCAGAGTCTCCAATGCTGAAATAAAGACATCAGCCAACGGTCAGCTGGAAGGGTTTGAGGGTCGTCCACACGAGTCCGAAAACAAACTGTTGCGTAATCGAAGCTGCTTACGGACAGGCTTTTGGGTGTGCAAGGGTCTGGGTTTGTTGTCTATCTTCTCTCCCTTTGTCTGGAATCTCGTCCTGGTTAAGTGATTATTTACACACACACACACACACACACACACACACACACACACACACACACACACACACACACACACACACACACACACACGCTGCTGGGTAGGGGGGGTCTGTTCATGAATTAGTGAAGAGTAGTTCTAAGACACTCAGCCACTTAACCAGACACACAGTAACACTCTTGCACCTGCTCCTCAATGACCCTGTGGCTATGTACGTGTGTGTGTGTGTGTGTGTGTGTGTGTGTGTGTGTGTGTTGTGTGTGTGTGTGTGTGTGTGTGTGTGTGTGTGCATGTGTGTGTATTTGTATCTGTGGGTGTGTGGGTGTGTGTGTGTCTCTGTCCGTCTGCTTGTCTGTCTGTCTGTTGCGTTGTTTACTTTTCTCTGAACTGGGTGAGGCCTACTGGAGTTTGCCCTTGAATTATTAAAGGATAGCTTTCACCAATGTCAGGGCTCCCAGAGTTCAGATATATCACTTCCTCATGTTGACCCCCTCGACTCGTCCGATGAACATATTCCTGCTGAAGACAGAGACAGGTATCTGTCTGTATTAAGATGAATGCATGCGCCTGTATTCAATACATCATTCATGGACAATACCGGTCTGGGTAATCAGACCATCGGAACAGTCTCTCCTGGCGTCACCAAAACATCTGGTACCAATACCATTTGTCAAAATGACTTTGTACGTTGTACCCATTCTGCTGAAGAGCGCGCTCTCACCACGGATGTAAACCAAAGCAACAGCCCAAA
>JAOPHQ010004089.1:0-53032 GCA_030340625.1 Merluccius polli | reverse complement strand
TGTGTGTATGTGTGTGTGTCGGGAACACAATGTCCTCCCCCCGCTCAAACGTCGTCTTTTCGACGGATCCGTTCATCTGGGTTGAACGCCTACATTATTGTTCACGATAAAAAATAAAACTGTCAACGGTTGTCAAGACGACGACCTAAAAGACTATAGACTTAAGGAAAGGTGGGGGGGGCGTGGCGTGGCCGACACACGTGTGTGTGTGTGTGTGCGTGTGCGTGTGTCAACTGTGCTGCACATAACTCGTAAAGCCACCTTGTCCAAACTGGTTTCTTCTGTCTCTGGGCATCAGCAGCACCGACCTCGCAGCCTCCATATTAGCCCTGGTTATATAATCCACTGGTGTGGGGGGGGAACCAGAACCAGAACCAGACCAGAACCAGAACCAGCATCCCAGCTCCATAATCTGGACTGTCTGCTAAGGGATTTTACATCGCTAAGTGGTAAGGTCTCAGGAATCAAGGTGTCATTGGTTTCTTTTGGGTCGACACACACACACGTCTCCTAGTGTGTGTGTGTGTGTGTTCAGCATTTAGTATTTTGTGTGTGTTGTGTGTGTGTAGTATTTAGTATAGTGTAGTGTGTGTAGTAAAGTGTGTGTGTGTGTGTGTGTGTGTAGTATATTGTGTGTGTGTGTGTGTGTGTAGTATATATTGTGTGTGTAGTATGTAGTATATTGTGTGTGTGTGTGTGTGTGTGTGTGTGTGTGTGTGTGTGTGTGTGTGTGTGTGTGTGTGTGTAGTGATAAAGTGTGTGTGTGTGTGTGTGTGTGTGTGTGTGTGTCTCATCACTGCCGTTGCTGTGGTATTTAAGGACGGAGCCGCGCGGTCGCACCACAGCAACATGGCGACGTCGCTGCTGAGGATAGGGAGGATGGGCTCTCTCAAGGTAAATGCAGGCGGGTCAATGTTTGGGGCTTTGCTTTGCTTTGTCGTCGTTGTCGTCGTTGTTTTTTTAGTCAGAAACGATGAGGTGAAAGTGCATGCACGGCCTGTGCATGCAAAGCAAAATTTGCAGGCCTGGTCATGCAATGTGCGTGTGTGTGTGTGTGAGATTGTGTGTGCTGCTGCTTCGGGTTGTCTTGTCGTTACGTTTCTGGTTATTTTTAATTTTAGTTACATAGAGACACAGATGCATGCTTTTTTTTGGGGTGGGATGACTGACCTTGGACGTGTGTGTGTGTGTGTGTGTGTGTGTGTGTGTGTTGTTTTTTGTGTGTCCCTGCAGTGTTTGAGGCCTGGGAGCTGCAGGTCTCCAGGCCCGGTACCGGTGGTACCAGCAGCCGCAGCCCTGAGCACCAAGTCCGGAGGAGGCAAGAAGCCCATCAAAAAGGCCCAACAAGGTAGTAGTAGTAGTAGTAGTGGTGGTGGTAGTAGTAGTAGTAGTAGTAGTAGTAGTAGTAGTAGTGGCCTCATCCATTTATTTTGTGTTGTAATTGCAAGGCAGTGATGTGATGTGCAAGCATTACTGGGTCACACTTGGTCTCCTCCACCAGAACCACGTAAGGGTTCCCCCCTTATGGAGAGCTTGGAAAGCCCCCCCCCCCTGTTTTGACCTTCAGCCTGGCCCCTGTGTTTGCTTCCATGCGGTCCTTACAGTTATGTAATGTGTGTGTGTGTGTGTGTGTGTGTGTCCACCATAACTGTTACTGGTGGACAGATATGGGATGGGGGCGGGGGGGGTGTCGGGATCCTAGATTAAACACATTTGCATTATCTTCCCAGTAATGCTTGTACCTCAGTCTGTCTAATATTGTGTTTTCTTCCCCCCACAGCATTCTTCAGTGATCTGTTTACTGCTTGACCCTTTTCCCAATGCTTATTTAGGGCTTATTTCTGTCCTTTTTTAAATCAACATCAGTTATTAACTTTCATTTTTCTCTTTTTTGTATTAGTGGAGTACAGAAGTCTTCACTTCTCTGCAGTGCTTAACTGTTTATTTCATCACTGTGTTTGCTTTGTAATTTTTAATGATTTCGATAATGAATGAATTAAATAGTTCAACTTGGATATGGTTATTTGTCAACGAATAATAGGCGATTATGCGTTCATTTAAAAGCAAAGTTAACTCTTCACCTGCTTGTACTCCCCCTTCATCCTAGACAAAAAGCCGGCTAAAACGTACTTCGATTTAGAGAAACTAGTCCAGCACAAGACCTATGTGGAAATGCCCAAGAAGGACCCCGCCCTGACGGTGGCGGTAGCAGAGGCTGCAGCTGCAGCTAAGCCCGCTGCGGTGCACATCGCAGCTGCTGTCGCAGCTGAACCCGCAGTCAGCACTCCTGTTGTGGAAGCACCTGTCGCTGAGGCTGTGGTAGAGGCTGTGGCAGAGGCGGTGGCCCCTGCCGTTGAGGCTGCAGCCCCTGTCATTGAAGCTGTAGCAGAAGTTGTGGTCCCTGTAGCTGAGGCTGCAGTCCCCGTTGTTGAGGCTGTGACAGAAGCTGCGGCCCCCGTTGTTGAGGCTGTGGTAGAGGCTGTGGCCCCTGCCATTGAAGCTGTGGCAGAAGCTGTGGTCCCTGCCGCTGAGGCGGCGTCCCCCGTCGTTGAAGCTGTGGCCGAGGCTGCAGCCCCCGTCGTTGAAGAGGCTGCTCCTGTAGCAGCTGCCCCTGTAGCAGCTGCCCCTGAGCCCGTTGTGGAGGCTGCCCCTGAGCCCGTTGTGGAGGCTGCCCCTGAGCCCGTTGTGGAGGCTGCCCCTGAGCCCGTTGTGGAGGCTGCCCCTGAGCCCGTTGTGGAGGCTGCCCCTGAGCCCGTTGTGGAGGCTGCCCCTGAGCCCGTTGTGGAGGCTGCCCCTGAGCCCGTTGTGGAGGCCGCCCCTGAGCCCGTTGTGGAGGCCGCCCCGGAGCCCGTTGTGGAGGCCGCCCCTGAGCCCGTTGTGGAGGCCGCCCCTGAGCCCGTTGTGGAGGCTGCCCCTGAGCCCGTTGTGGAGGCTGCCCCTGAGCCCGTTGTGGAGGCTGCCCCGGAGCCCGTTGTGGAGGCTGCCCCGGAGCCCGTTGTGGAGGCTGCCCCTGAGCCCGTTGTGGAGGCTGCCCCGGAGCCCGTTGTGGAGGCTGCTCCAGCAGCTGAAGTGACTCCTGTTACTGAGGCCGCTGCCGAACCAGTGGCTGAAAGTGCTCCTGAAGCTGCGGCTGCCCCTGCTGGGGAAGCTGAAGCCCCAGTTGCAGTAGAAGAGACCGCAGTGCCTGTGGTTGAAGCGGCCCCAGCTGAGGCTGCAGTTGAGGAGTTGGTGGATCCTGCCCCGGTCCTGGCTGAAGCAGCAGGAGAGGAACTCCAGGCAGAGGCCCCGGCTGAGCCTGAAGCCATTGAATCATCTGAGGGTATACACTGCACAACCACCACCACCCCCTGTACCACCGCCACCACCACCATTAAATATGCCCCTTCTCTTTCCCCTGTGGACTGTGCTGTTATGTAATTAAGTTCATTTTATTGTGTTTGTAGAGTTTAAGGATAAACTGTAAATATACTCGGTCTCTGATATGTTAAAAGCCCGTGCTTGGCACCACTCATCCCCCCCCCCCTGCTTTTCATGTCAGTAGGCTTCAAATTGTTATTATGTTATGGATACAGCTCAATTTCACCCCTTAACCTAGCTCCACCACTCCCCATACGTGTTAGTTGTGTTCTTCTGACCCACACCCTACCCAGGCACTGATCCTCCTTAGCTAGTCATTCACCGTCCCTGAACACATCCATGTCACTCGTTCCATAAATGGTCACTGTACTGCTGTTGTCTTGTAACCTGCCACTGCATGATGTTGCCGCATCCGCCTGCATCACTTTTGCTTAGAAATGTCCGTTTGGCTGCTTTACATTAGTTACATTAACGGCAGTAGTCTCATTGTTGTCGCCACCCTCTTTGCATACGAGCTCTGCACTCCTTTGCGGTTACCGTGGTAACTTATTGCCAGAGACGGAATTGTATTATTCCCTTTCATTTTCTTTCCTTTTTGTATTTTAAAACAATCCTTTTTTTCCCTGTCGTCACCCAGTTTGATGTCACTGATATTACTGTTTGTGTGTATTGTATTGGTGGTTGTTTAATAATGATGAAACCACTGTACTTCACTGTTGGAGGGAACCACCTTCTTTCCTTTCCCAGCCAATTGGAGTTCTTTCAACCAACCTCCTCTTTATCCTTCCCACACACTACTACCTCTTGTTATAGTTTTTGCATGGTAAAAGTCACAGTAGCCGTCCTTCCGTCTCTTTTTCCAGTTGGTTGTATTGTGGATGACCGTAACCTCTCCTTTAACCACTTTCTTCCTGATTAAAATCACACTGTGTGCTTGCTGTGTATGGGGGTCATGTGTTTCGAGAGATGATTGACTAGCGCATGGACTTGGTTTTCTATTTGTCAGAAGTAGTTCTGTACATCTGCCTATGCTATTTGAATGGGGAAACCATTGCGTCTTGCAATATAATGCCAGGTCTCGACGTTCTACGAGTTTAGCATGACCCATCACAGCAACTCTCTAACCTGTCAATAGTCAACCTTTTTTTTTTGTTCATTTAACAACCTTCCTTCTTTCCTATCTCACCTCCGGTAGCTGCTCACTATTCCCACCTCTCCCAGGTTCTGGTGATGTGTCATTCGAGCCAAATGGACTGATGCTACCAACAGTTCGAACTGAGTTCGAGTTTTCCCTTTTCTGTCTTTAAATAATTGTCCCATGTTTCTCTCTGTGGCTCTCAGGAGGACTTGACCCCATTCAGAAGCTCTTCCTGGATTCCATACGGTCGTACAACACAAGCAGCCAGTGAGTCTCAGAAATCAATTGCGACCTGCCTAGCGTTGTTGTGTTTAGGGAGGCACAAACATTTCTGTCTCGAGTCTTGTCTCCCCACCCACCTATAATTAGCTGGTGCTCCTCATTCGCATGTGAAAGCTGACGCTGACCTTTGACCCCCAGGGCTACCGGAGGGATGGTGGATGCGGGGGCCGAGTACAAGAAGGCCCTGGCCGAGGAGATGACCAAACTCCAGCGACTGTATGGAGGTGGAGACCTGGACTCCTTCCCTGAGTTCAAGTTCCACGGTGAGTCGACCACACCATGTATACCATAGTACCTGAAAAAATACTGGACTATAAATAATATTAAAAGCATGATGTAGAGGGGGAGAATATTTTAGTGTTTGGGGTGTTTGACTTTTTGCAAGATCTGTAACCCTTATGTAATTGTTTTATGTATCCCAGGGGAGATTGGAGATGATGTCAAACTAGTATCTCAAATCTAAAAAGTGATCTCCAATATTATCTGGACATGCTTGATTTGAAGCAGCTGCCTTAAAACTTTTTAAAACAAAAGTTTTGTTGATTGAGTATTTAATTTTGACCCGTACTCCCCATTTCTTTTTCAGAGCCCAAGTTCGAGGAAGTTTCCTCCAAATGAAGACCAGCACCTTTTATGATGTCATGTTTTTCATACTCTAGTCTTTCCTGTGCTTTCAACGACTAGTGTTATTACTGTGACGAAGTATTGTTAATCCTTTCCGCTATTTTTCTATGTGTGTGTATACATGTAGATGTTGAAGCGCTTAGATATTCCATGGGAATTGAAGCCATTGTGTCAGGTGTTTCTCTGGAGGAACGACTAGCTGTGGAAATGTGCTTCTGCGTATAAGCGGATACGGGACAGAAAATAAATTAATGAAAATTTCAGTTGATGTTTGTTTTATGAATGGCTCAAGATATCTTTTGTTTCTGATACACAGCATGACTGTTTGCATGACATTTATTATTTTGCTAACTCTCCAGAATAGATTTTATTTTTCTTGAATTCATTTCCAAATGGATCCTTTCTCCAGGGAATTGCTTTCACAGTCGTGTTCAGTCTAGCTGTAAGATGAAGTTACTTTTGTAAATTCGACTCCATTTGTTTATTAGATCAGCCCTCAAAAGCCCATGGGGCAGTTATGAGGTTGGATATTATTGACCCGATATTGAAAACCTGTTTCTCTGGTTTGGCTGTGGCTTCTTTGGAATCCCATGTATTTTTCCATTTATTGTGCATTTACATGTACAGGGAATATTGGAATGATGTATTCCTTGAACATACATCGGAAACACAATCGGCTTTATTGGCCAATTATGTAGATACATGCAAGGAATTTTACTTTTTTGCATTGCTCTCAATACTTGCACAGAATAGACATACAGCTAAAACGAGGACTACAAAGCTGAACAAAGGCTAACAAACATTTAACTACACTACAGATACACAACTGACATTTGTAACAAGGCGAATATTGTAAAGATGCTGGAATGAATATGGAATGATTACTTTATATACATGAGGTAGGTGGACATGACGTATACAGTACATACAGCGTGCTGAGATTTATATTTGACAACTATGTTCAAAACTTTAAACTACGTCATTTATAATTTGTAGGTACAGTGGCTGTTTAGTGTTACTGCTTTATTGCACGTATTGTTTCTGACAGATTTGACTGATGTAAGTGTTCATCCCTGACTCTGGACATGTATAAGTCCTGAATGAAGGGCAGGTTGGCACCAATGATTTGTTTTCTGCAGTCCTAACTGTCCATTGCAGTCTGTTCTTGTCCCGATTGGCGGCTGAACTGGGTCAGCAGCTGACCCTGAAGCAGGAGGTGTGTGTGTGTGTGTGTGTGTGTGTGTGTGTGTGTGTGTGTGTGTGTGTGTGTGTGTGTGTGTGTGTGTGTGTGTGTGTGTGTGTGTGTGTGTGTGTGTGTGTGTGTGTGTTGGGCCCCACTTTAGGTCGTGGGAACTTGAAGGTTGGGGCTCCTCCTCAAGTCCACTGTCATCTCCACAGTTTTGAGCGTGTTCAGATCCAATCATTCCTTGTATTTTGATGAGCAGGCAACAGAATAGCATTAAAAAAACGACATTTCAGTAGACTATTTAGTCAATACATTGTATGTATGTATGTTTGTATGTATGTACAATACCAAACATTTACTGAATACATTCATTCACTACAATACAACTGTTACACGCCCTCCGATGGTCAGAGGACCCCGGTGTAACATAGGACAGTGAATGTATGGATGGAAAGAAACAATGGCACCAAAGGACTGCAATAAATCAGTTTAATTAACAAAACAGACACAGGGCGGAGACAACACACACCCCCTGAGCTATGCAGCGATCACTAAAGAAAAAACCCCAAACAACTAGCTATTATCAGAAAAACAACCCCAGGACTAACCCCCTAACTAATCCCCCTTGCAGGCACCTTAATGCCTCAAAATACATGGAGTAGTGTCGCCGCTCTAACTGGTGTACTAATACATGAGGTAACCTACGTGTGGTGACCTAGAACAGTCTGAGACCTTCCACCTTCTCCGGGGGAAACCAAACAAATAAACATATATATATAGGGTGTGGGTGGGAGCTCATTGGTGGATGGCTTGATTGTGTGGCTGATTGCCTGGCCTCAGCTGCAAGCAATGCAGGAAATCACTGCAGGCCCTCAGTGTAGACCTACGAACTGAATGGGGGAAAAAAACACAGATGAGCCACAGGATCAGGGCCCAGTTTCCCGATAACGATGTACGATCCATCTTACGAGCCATCTTACGAATCATCTTTCGAACGATGGTTATTTTTTTCCGTGCGTTTCCCGAAACTCCTCTTAACATGAACGCGCGTGCACAGATCTAACGATCGATCGTAGCCTTGTACCTGTCCACTGACACGGTGCTGAAATGCTTATTATACCGTGGTCTGGGTGAATACTCGATTCTGATTGGCTGGAGGGTGTAGGTTGAAAAGTACACCTAGGAAAGACGTTGACGCTATGAAGACGCTATGGCCACGTTGCTTGGCCACGCCTGCGTACGGGAGATATTAAATAGTCTGCTCGACTTGTAAAAAAAAAAAAATACTCACGATTTTAACTCTAAAACACATCAAAGTATTATTAATTGATTAAATATTTATTTATTTCGTAAGTGACCATGGTATAAGCGGGATAATGCCCTTCGAGGTGTCCATTAACAGAACCGTCCTCCGTGGTTCACGCCTCCGCGTCGTCCATTCATTTCTGTTAATATTTAATCAATTAATAATACTTTAATGTGTTTTAGAGTTAAAATCGTGAGTTTTTTTTTTATTGTTATAAGTCGCGCGGACTATTTCATATCTCCCGTATGCAGGCGTTGCCAAGCAACGTGGCCATAGCGTCAACGTCTTTCCTAGGTGTACATCAAAGATAAGATTATAGAGCTCCGCTCTATAATCTTCAGCCAATCAGAATCGAGTATTCACCAGACCACATGTTTGTAAACATTCCAAGCCACGAGAGTGCGCATACGTCTTTTCGCGCCTAATGGGGTCAGAAAACAAAGTGAAGAACATGGCTGTCAACGATTCTCCTCAGAATATTTCCGAATATGCTCTCTCGTTGCCGATTAATGACCGGGAATAATATCTCAACAAATTGGTATTGGCTGACGGCGATAGTTTGCCAGACCCAGCTTCCATTAAAGATTGGGTTAATTAGCGTCAAGGGAAGAAGACATCGTTGTACAAGGCATGGGTGATCGACAACAAGGAGAAGTGCTACATTCACACGGCTAACTGCACCTGCATGGCGGGGTAAGTTTATTTATTTATTCTTAAACCAGTGGACAATGTCCTAATCTGGTCAACGCCACTGCTGGTCCTATTTTCACATCCAACAGCGCTACAGGTCGGCATTTTAGACTTTTTGTTTGGACTTCGTTAGTGGAAGTCTATGTGAGTAGGTGTTTTTCTGACCCCAATACGCGCGCGCATATTTCTGTGACGTTGCACTCGAAGGGGTAGCGTCACCAGCTGGACATTCAGTGGTATTGGATGTGTTAACGACGTTCGTAGTGCGCTACGAGTACCCCTGGAGCTCTCGTTAGCTACGAGCGTCTTAACGACGGTCGTTACGCAACGATGCTTTCGGGAAACGGTGTGAAAACTGTCTGATGGTCGTACGACGAACTTAACGAACCACTTAGGCTAACGACGCTTTCGGGAAACTGGGCCCTGGGCCCAGAACAAGTAAAACAACACAACAAAGCAGGTCCATGTTCAGAAAACCCCCACCACCCGTAACAACAACCTAAACAATAATATACTGACTGAATACAGTGGTGTATATGGTTTTGTGCTATGGTATTTGTATGATTTTTATATATATATATTATAAATGCCAAATATACAATAAACAAATAGCCTACAGATACAACATCGTCAACGCGGCTTAGTGCACATTTAAGTGGGGTCGTGCTCCCTCTAGAGGCACAGCTGCGAATGACACCGTCGATACACTTATTAAAAGTCCTATTAATTAAGACCGTTTACAGAATACACCCATGGATAATACGGTGCAGACAAGGACAACAAGTGTTGTATCTGTGCATTTGATTACGAAACCCGTTTGGTAGGCTAAATACGTAAAACTCGTATTTAGGGCTGGATAGCTAGATAGCATAGTTCATGTAATTCAGTCTCCAGTTAGGTGATCTTGACTGACATTTGTTTAATGTAATGGGTGTAAAACATCGTTTTGGGGGACACTACATATATATATATATATATATATATATATATATATATATATATATATATATATCTATATATATATATATATATATATGAATCTAAACGTATAGTACATTTAGCCATGAAAACGGTATTCTTGTAAGCTATATATACACTCACCGGCCACTTTATTAGGTACACCTTGCTAGTAAAGGGTTGGACCCCCTTTTGCCTTCAGAACTGCCTTAATCCTTCGTGGCACAGATTCAACAAGGTACTGGAAACATTCCTCAGAGAGTTTGGTCCATATTGACATGATAGCATCACGCAGTTGCTGCAGATTTGTCGGCTGCACATCCATGATGCGAATCTCCCGTTCCACCACATCCCAAAGGTGCTCTATTGGATTGAGATCTGGTGACTGTGGAGGCCATTTGAGTACAGTGAACTCATTGTCATGTTCAAGAAACCAGTCTGAGATGATTCGCGCTTTATGACATGGCGCGTTATCCTGCTGGAAGTAGCCATCAGAAGATGGGTACACTGTGGTCATAAAGGGATGGACATGGTCAGCAACAATACTCAGGTAGTCTGTGGCTTTGACACGATGCTCAATTGGTACTAATAAGCCCAAAGTGTGCCAGGAAAATATCCCCCACACCATTACACCACCAGCCTGAACCGTTGATACAAGGCAGGATGGATCCATGCTTTCATGTTGTTGACGCCAAATTCTGACCCTACCATCCGAATGTCGCAGCAGAAATCGAGACTCATCAGACCAGGCAACGTTTTTCCAATCTTCGATTGTCCAATTTTGGTGAGCCTGTGCGAATTGTAGCCTCAGTTTCCTGTTCTTAGCTGACAGGAGTGGCACCCGGTGTGGTCTTCTGCTGCTGTAGCCCATCCGCCTCAAGGTTCGACGTGTTGTGCGTTCAGAGATGCTCTTCTGCATACCTCTGTTGTAACGAGTGGTTATTTGAGTTACAGTTGCCTTTCTATCAGCTCGAACCAGTCTGGCCATTCTCCTCTGACCTCTAGCATCAACAAGGCGTTTGCGCCCACAGAACTGCCGCTCATGGCCGGATCTACCATATGGGCAACCTGGGCAGTTGCCCAGGGGCCCTTGAGCCGAGAGGGGCCCTTTGCGATTGGGTGTATATATATTTTCTATTCCCCCCCCCGCTCAACAATCGCGCAACTGAAATGCTCCGCTAGCCCCCCCCCCCCCCCCCCCCAACTAAAATGCTCCGCCAGCCCCCCCGCTCAACTGAAATGCTCCGCTAGCCCCCCCCCCGCTCAATTGAAATGCTCCGCTAGCCGCCCCCCCCGCCCAACTGAAATGCTCCGCCAGCCGGTCCGGGAGGTGGGGTTACTGATCCGGCCTGCTCACTGGATATTTTCTCTTTTTCGGAACATTCTCTGTAAACCCTAGAGACGGTTGTGCGTGAAAATCCCAGTAGATCAGCAGTCTCTGAAATACTCTGACCAGCCCGTCTGGCACCAACAACCATGCCACGTTCAAAGTCACTTAAATCACCTTTCTTCGCCATTCTGATGCTCGGTTTGAACTGCAGCAGATCGTCCTTCTTCTTCTTCCTTCTTCTTCCTCTTCTTCTTCTTCTTCTGTGGTGTTTAATGGCAGCGGGCATCCGTATTGTTGCATATACCGCCATCTACTGGATTTTACTTTCTTCTCATTTCCTTCTTGTTATATTCTTTTAATTAATCCAGTTAAAATAAGGAACCTCATAATGGTTCTCCTCCCTTCCTTAGTTTTACCACATTCTACTACACTACTGAACGTATTTCCCCCCATTCCTTCGTTCCTCAGCCCTATCCTCATCTCTTCCCTCTCTCTTTCATATCCAGGACATGCTATCATGACATGCTCCACTGTCTCCCTCTCCCCACAGTTACATTGACCAGTTGGATGTTTTCCTATGATATTGAGTGTATTATTACTATGTTTAGTTAGTTAGTTAGTTTACTATGTCCTATTCTTAATCTACTCATGATTACTTGCTCTGTTCTATTGTCTCCTTTACATCCTATCTCTCCTACTACACTTTGTAATTTATATACATGTCTCCCTTTTTCCTGCTCCTTCCAATCTTGACTCCACTGCTTGTTTATTTCTTTCCATACTAAACTTTTCCCCTCTGCTTTTGATAATTAGTGTGAATGCTGGAGCATTCACACTCTAGATATCGAAATCTTTATTAGTGTGAATGCTGGAGCATTCACACTCTAGATATCGAAATCTTTATTATTTGTATTCTTCTTCCGAACGTTTTTTGGCACTCTTCTCCTTCTTCATACTTTCAGCTACAGAAACCATTCAAATATCAAAATGTTCATATTTATTACGACATTATGGCTATCTATTCAGATTTTTCATTTTTCATATTCATTCAACTTTTCAAATTATTCTACATTTTCCACCTTTATTTTTCCAATACAAATCAAGCCTCATATTCTTCACATTCTTTACGTCGTAACTAATTCAAATTTCAACCTTTTCCCATCGTTCAAACAATTAAACAAATCTAGAGATTTGTATCTATCTAGCCGTGTTCACGAAATTTCGATAGCTGTTATACTTTTTTCTGTATGGCAGTTTTAGTTTCAAATCGTCATATTCTACCATTCGTCCCATTGTAACCGGCGGACCATCCACTGTTTACTTCCACTGCTTTACGTCGTAACCAGAGGCGGACAGAGTACACTGATTCATTACTTGAGTAAAAGTACAGATACCCTTTGCTAAATTTTACTCAAGTACAAGTAAAAGTACAACAGTCAGATGTCTACTTAAGTAAAAGTACTGAAGTACTTGTTTTTAAAAGTACTTGAGTATCAAGAGTACAAGAGTACATTTTCTAAATATTGCATTGCTTCTGCCACAGTGCTTACATTTATGTACAGAAACGTCCTACATGGAAAAATGTTAATACCTTGGAGAATGTTAAAGGAAAATCAAGTCATTTTCATCTTTTTACCATGTTGTTTTATTTAACATTTCTCACTTGCCCACAAGGCAATAGCACAATGGCAACGCTCTGACAAACCTCTGCTAGAGTTTTAATGGATTTTTTGTACCCACATTTGAACCTGACTGTCTTAAACAGAACATCAAGAACATCAAAGCAAATGCTCAGCTTACATTATTGTGTAATATCAGAAAAGAAAATTCAGCTCACAATTGTGTGTACATGTGAGTTTCTGTTTTTTCATCACTCAAATCAATAAACCTAAACCAGCAAAGAAGGCAATATAGCAATGTTCTGACACACCTCTGAACCTGACTGTGTTATACACGCAGCATAGAGCAAAGAAGAGAAAATAATAATGATAAAGATAATCAGCTAATCAGCTGTGTTTAGGAACAAATTGAGGGTTTCCGAGATTTTTCTTTCATTTTTTTTTTAGAAGTAGTAACGTGTACTCACGGTTATGGATAGAAATGTAGCGGAGTAAAGAGTACAATATTTGCCTCTCAAATGTACTTGAGTAAAGTCATGAGTACTCCCCAAAAATGATACTCGAGTAAAGTACAGATCCCTCAAAATTGTACTCAAGTACTGTACTCAAGTAAATGTACTCCGTTACTGTCCGGCTCTGGTCGTAACTAATTCAAATTTCAACCGTTTCCCATCGTTCAAACAATTAAACAAATCTAGAGATTTGTATCTATCTAGCCGTGTTCACGAAATTTCGATAGCTGTTATACTTTTTTCTGTATCGCAGTTTTAGTTTCAAATCGTCATATTCTACCATTCGTCCCATTGTAACCGGCGGACCTTCCACTGTATAAGACGTAACTAATTCATTCACTTTTCAACCGCTAACCTTCATTCAAAAAATGTCACAAATCTACAGACTTGTATATCCCATAATATCCAAACAAAATTTCGATAGCATTTGTATTTATTAAGAGTTTCACAGTTTAACTGATTCCTTTTCAGTTGACTTCACGTTGACGCTCGAGTGAGGGGACGTTCAGCAGTGTTGCCAGATTGGGCTGCTTTTTGAGGATCAGACAGTGTTGCCAGATAGGGCTACTTTTTGAGGGCGTTCAGCAGTGTTGTTACTACTTCAGTTACTTCTACTTCAGCTATTAGTATTACTAATTCAGCTACTACTACTTTCAGCTACTTCTACTATTTCAGCTTCTTCTACTACTTTCAGATTCTTCTACTATTTCAGCTTCTACTACTACTTTCAGATTCTTCTACTATTTCAGCTTCTACTACTACTTTCAGATTCTTCAGATCAATTCATTTTATATTTCTGCTTTGCGCTCATCATTCAGCTTCCAGCATTCACACGCGTTTTCTGCAGGAAATGCATTTTCTAGTTGTACTTTCATTTCCACCTCCTCTTTCTTTACTGCCTCCTTAGCACTCTTGTCTGCTTTTTCATTTCCTTGTATCCCTAAATGTGCTGGAACCCACATGAACGTTATTTCCCTCCCCTGCTGTGTTAATCTGGATGTTTTTAACAGTATTTCATAAAGTATTTCCTGATGTGTTTTTGCTGTTCTGTTTTTAATGCTTAAGAGTGATGACACTGAATCGCTACATATTGTTATCTTCCTGTCCCTCCTGTCCTCCACCCATTCTATTGCTATTAGTATTGCACACAGTTCCACTGCATAGACACTTAAATGATCAGATGTTCTTTTTGACACTGTGAACTGATACCTGGGAACCACCATCGCTGCGCCTGTTGCTCCTGTTAACTGCTCTTTGGATCCATCTGTATATATTCAGGGCTGATAGCGTTCCGGCACCACGCCGGAATTCCGGCGTACCGACGTGTCTGTGAAAAAAAAAAATATATCAGGTTCGCGTTCGCGTGGTCTGACATCGTCCATCGTAATGGCTGACCGACATCACGATGGAGAGCCACCATCGTGATGCCACGCCCCCCTCTCTTCTATAGTTATTACCTAAAAACTTTGCAGGGATTGCTCTGTAAATAAATTGAAAATATAACTAATGGTCCATATAAAGTGCTGTAAGTTAACTAGGGCTGCCCCCTAATTGTCAGCTTAGTCGATCGACGGAGGCTTAGTCGAATACGTTTTCATTAGTCGAGCAAAAAGGTTAAACATAAAAATAACAAGACATGAGCATCGCAAACCGAATACATCCGTGGTCGCAACAAGCCCTGATTTAACTCGCTGCAGAAATACTGACCAATACACCTGGGCAGGTAAACACCTGGGCAGGTAGACACCGCTAGACACACAGGACTCATACCGGTGATCGCGGCTTTAGTTCGCCGTGTCTGATCGCTGTAATTCGGAGCGTGAATATCGGTTGAATATCTAATATCTTTCTAACTTTAAAAAACACTTTTGTATTGTTTAAGACGATAGTCGCACATCCCTCGTAACTACGTCTGTGAAGGTGAACCCTCCCGGACTCCGCTAATAACATGAACTGCTCCCCCGGAGGAGCCACACATCCACACGCACCGGACTGCGGTCAAGCCAGCCATCTCTCGGTTTCGCGTGGTCAAGCCAGCCGCTCCAACATTTCCAAGTGTGCCCTTATTGCCGACTTTATGGCAAATACTTTGAGACAACTGGGAAAGTCAGTGCTAGCTTACTGCAGCATGTGGAAACTTCCGGTTTTCAAAATAAAACGTGGGTATTAAATGTATTAAACGTTTATTTAAAACATTTGAAGAATGTTAAGATTTGATAAAAAAAAAAAAAGAAGGAACAAAAATAAAGTAAGAGTTGTGTCTCACAAAACAAGTATGATCCTGCACTGATTTTGAGCCAATAGGTCACACCACCTGGAAGGAATGCTCATATTTACATGATGAAATGTATTAGCAGGGATGGATTACTGAACAGGCAGGCCCAGGGTCCCAAGAGCTCTGGTGCTCTACACAAAGATGCTACTGTAATATAGGCTTATATTTGGTTTGTTCATCTCATGCCTGAATGTTGTCAATTTATTTCCACACAATTCACCAGAATCTATCATTTAAGGGACTATTTATCCAAATTGTCTTCCAGGGGAGCATACCCCTGGATCCCGCTTGACAATTATGTTGATCAGGGCATATATCTTGGCTTAGGGGCCCGCCTACCTCCCAGAAAAAAAAAAAGTTCAGGCTCAGGATTTTTTTCTACTATCACCCCTGTATATTTGAATATGATCTCCATACTTTTCCTCTGCATATTTATAAAATTCCTGCACTAAATTTGCTGTTTCATTTCTTCTTTTGATTTCCCATATTTCTAGATCTACGTTTGTTTCTTGTATCATCCATCCCGGTATTGCTGTCCACAGAACTGTTGGGCTGAATTCTATTTGCTGTATATTTAGCTGTTCAGCTATTCCCTCACTGACCCATCCAAAACTTGATTTTTTTCCTTTCCCCTTTTCCCAACACATCTCCATAACTCTCTTTGTCGGATGTTCATCATTGTGCCCTTTTAAATGTATCCAATAATTGGCCAAGAGCTGCTTCCTTCTAAGCCATAATGGCATTTCTCCTGTTTCTACCTGGAGGGAGCAGACTGGTGCCGTTTTCATTGCTCGCTCCTATACAAGCTTGTAATGCTCGAGCTTGGATAACGTCTAGCTGTGAGAGGACTGATTTCACTGCAGATCCATATCCCACACAACCATACTCTATTCTTGATCTTATTAACGCTACATATATATATTTTAATGACGTAAAATCAGCTCCCCATTTTAATCCGGCCAAACATCTCATAATATTCAGTACTCCCTTACACTTTTTTACTATACCTTTTACATGTTCTCTCCATGTTAACCTGGAATCAAAAGTAATTCCCAAAAATCGAAAACTATTTACTCTCTCCAAGTTCTTTCCATACAAGTTTACCTTTTTATTTTCACTGATTTTCTTTTTTGAAAAGAACATTACTTTACTTTTATCCACTGAAAATTTAAATCCCCACTCTAATCCCCATGTTTCCACTTGATCTCTCCCTTCCTGTACCTTCTTAACTATATGATCTATATTCCTTCCCCTCTTCCATAGTGCCCCATCACTCGAAGTCAGATACCTCAGTAGCTTTTAGCCACCGGTAGAACAGCGTCTCTTTCTCACTAGCAAATTCAACAAAGGTTTTGTCATGGAATTTTCTGTAAGCACGAAAACGCTGTCTATATGCCTCAGGCACCAAACTATATGTACGAAGCACAGCTGCCTTTAACACCTCATAATCCAGGCTATCAGTAAGAGGCAATTTATTCATCACCTCACGGGCCTTTCCCGTCAGTTTGCTCTGTAGCAAAGGCGCCCAAGCATCTTTTGGCCATTTAAAAGCGGTAGCAACTCTTTCAAAAGACTCAAAATACGCATCTATTTCATGTTCACGGAATTGGGGAACTAATGCTATGTGCCGACTAGCATCAAAAGGCTTATTTGGATAAGCAGGAGCGTCAGGCTGCGGAGTAATGGGAGACTTTTGGAGAAATTGACAATCAAGTCTCTTTTTTTCCAACTCAACCTCAAGCTTTTTCATCGCCACGGCATGTTGCATCTCAGCATCCAACTCAAGTTTGCGCATAGCCTCCCTGTGCCTGTAGTCGGCAGCTCTCTCCTTCTCCCTCTCCTCGGCCTCCAATTTTAAGCGGGCCAAACGAACCTTCAGTTTGGTACTTACTGAGACACTGGAGACAGAGGAATTGAAGACAGAGGATTTTTCCACCTGATCTGCCCCTGGTTCCACCCCAATTTTCACTTCAGAAGGATCAGGGGACCCAGTAAGTGCTGCTTTGACAACTGCCCCCTCCTCAATAGGCACACCCTTGTCCTTCAACAGAACGAGCACTGCCTCCCTTAACTGAGCCACAGTTTTAGCCTTAGACAACTCAACTCCAAAGTGAGCACCTATCTCACATAAATCTACCTTCCTACACTGGTCCAGCCCTTCTAAAGTGGGTGTGGCCAGAAAATCCTCAACACTGAAACCAGTAGCCATCTTGGTGCCCGGCAAACTACTTAACAGCCAGTGAAACCTATGTAATTACAAAGTTTTACGCACAATCACCAAGCAAAAATGGTAGAGCATGGCCCAATGCATACTTACCAAATGAATGGAGTCCCACTCCTACTCCACTCCACAGCAGCCACAAAAAAAAACTACAAAACTAAACCTATTACCAGCCTGTGCCACTGAACTCAACATCCCCACTCTCACCGTCCAGTGGGACCACAAGGATCCCGGACGAGCCCCCAAATATGTTACACGCCCTCCGATGGTCGGAGGACCCCGGTGTAACATAGGACAGTGAATGTATGGATGGAAAGAAACAATGGCACCAAAGGACTGCAATAAATCAGTTTAATTAACAAAACAGACACAGGGCGGAGACAACACATACCCACCCCCTGAGCTATGCAGCGATCACTAAAGAAAAACCCCAAAACAACTAGCTATTATCAGAAAAACAACCCCAGGACTAACCCCCTAAACTAATCCCCCTGGCAGGCACCTTAATGCCTCAAAATACATGGAGTAGTGTCGCCGCTCTAACTGGTGTACTAATACATGAGGTAACCTACGTGTGGTGAGGGACACAAATGTATACCTGCAGGTGTCTACCTAAGTTCCCTACCTCTCCAACCCTGCGCCGGATAAATCTGCAAAGACAGAATAAAGTTAACAAACACGCTGGTAAACGATCAAAACAAAAATGTGCCTAAACCACAAAGTTCCAACCAACCACTACAGAATGGCACAGCAACCTAGAACAGTCTGAGACCTTCCACCTTCTCCGGGGGAAACCAAACAAATAAACATATATATATATATATAGGGTGTGGGTGGGAGCTCATTGGTGGATGGCTTGATTGTGTGGCTGATTGCCTGGCCTCAGCTGCAAGCAATGCAGGAAATCACTGCAGGCCCTCAGTGTAGACCTACTAACTGAATGGGGGGAAAAAACACAGATGAGCCACAGGATCAGAACAAGTAAAACAACACAACAAAGCAGGTCCATGTTCAGAAAACCCCCACCACCCGTAACAACAACCTAAACAATAATATACTGACTGAATACAGTGGTGTATATGGTTTTGTGCTATGGTATTTGTATGATTTTAATATATATATTATAAATGCCAAATATACAATAAACAAATAGCCTACAGATACAACATCAACGTCAACGCGGCTTAGTGCACATTTAAGTGGGGTCGTGCTCCCTCTAGAGGCACAGCTGCGAATGACACCGTCGATACACTTATTAAAAGTCCTATTAATTAAGACCGTTTACAGAATACACCCATGGATAATACGGTGCAGACAAGGACAACAAGTGTTGTATCTGTGCATTTGATTACGAAACCCGTTTGGTAGGCTAAATACGTAAAACTCGTATTTAGGGCTGGATAGCTAGATAGCATAGTTCATGTAATTCAGTCTCCAGTTAGGTGATCTTGACATTTGTTTAATGTAATGGGTGTAAAACATCGTTTTGGGGCACACTACATATATATATATATATATATATATATATATATATATATATATATATATATATATATATATATGAATCTAAACGTATATGTATAGTACATTTAGCCATGAAAACGGTATTCTTGTAAGCTATATATACACTCACCGGCCACTTTATTAGGTACACCTTGCTAGTAAAGGGTTGGACCCCCTTTCGCCTCCAGAACTGCCTTAATCCTTCGTGGCACAGATTCAACAAGGTACTGGAAACATATATCCTCAGAGAGTTTGGTCCATATTGACATGATAGCATCACGCAGTTGCTGCAGATTTGTCGGCTGCACATCCATGATGCGAATCTCCCGTTCCACCACATCCCAAAGGTGCTCTATTGGATTGAGATCTGGTGACTGTGGAGGCCATTTGAGTACAGTGAACTCATTGTCATGTTCAAGAAACCAGTCTGAGATGATTCGCGCTTTATGACATGGCGCGTTATCCTGCTGGAAGTAGCCATCAGAAGATGGGTACACTGTGGTCATAAAGGGATGGACATGGTCAGCAACAATACTCAGGTAGTCTGTGGCTTTGACACGATGCTCAATTGGTACTAATAAGCCCAAAGTGTGCCAGGAAAATATCCCCCACACCATTACACCACCACCACCAGCCTGAACCGTTGACACAAGGCAGGATGGATCCATGCTTTCATGTTGTTGACGCCAAATTCTGACCCTACCATCCGAATGTCGCAGCAGAAATCGAGACTCATCAGACCAGGCAACGTTTGTCCAATCTTCGATTGTCCAATTTTGGTGAGCCTGTGCGAATTGTAGCCTCAGTTTCCTGTTCTCAGCTGACAGGAGTGGCACCCGGTGTGGTCTTCCGCTGCTGTAGCCCATCCGCCTCGAGGTTCGACGTATTGTGCGTTCAGAGATGCTCTTCTGCATACCTCTGTTGTAACGAGTGGTTATTTGAGTTACAGTTGCCTTTCTATCAGCTCGAACCAGTCTGGCCATTCTCCTCTGACCTCTAGCATCAACAAGGCATTTGCGCCCACAGAACTGCCGCTGACTGGATATTTTCTCTTTTTCGGACCATTCTCTGTAAACCCTAGAGATGGTTGTGCGTGAAAATCCCAGTAGATCAGCAGTCTCTGAAATACTCTGACCAGCCCGTCTGGCACCAACAACCATGCCACGTTCAAAGTCACTTAAATCACCTTTCTTCCCCATTCTGATGCTCGGTTTGAACTGCAGCAGATCGTCCTGACCAGTCCGATATCCGTACTTCCCGTACTTAGTATACTTAGTTTGAGTACGTAGGGTGTTCCGAATATGATCGCGGCGAAAATAAGTTTACTTGAAAGGACCCGTATGTGTACTCAAAACGGCCAAAATGCTGAGTGTGCTACGGGCCGGGGTACACTTTGCGTACTCAACGGCAGCCATCTTAGCTACGTAGCGGAAGAGGCGGAGCCAGGCTGAGCCGCGCTCAGAGAACGTCTAATGAATTCACGTGTCGGGTGACGCGGCCGCGCAGCTGATGTCATTTCCGTTAAGTGCGCCACAGAGTACTGCCAGAGCCCGTCTACGGAGAGCCTGTCCACTCCCTATTAAGTCCCATTGTACCGAATTCTGGTTGCAGTTCCACCAGAGCTCCACTGGGGGCGATCGCCTGTGAGTGCAGAATGAATGGGAGCAGATGGAGCTACACGGCTAAATGTGTCTCTTTCACCTGATTCTCATTGAAAAAACTCCGATTTGATTGTAGTTCTTACAAGTTCAACATAGGTTATAGATCGAAAGTTGAATGAACGAGTACTTATGTCCTTTCGATTTCTTACAGGACGTGTTGTTATTGCCCATAACACGCTAGCATTCTGCTAATGAACGCTGATTGGTCAGTGAAGGACTGATTACGACCAGAGATCTGCTTGATGGCATCTTGGCATCCGAAGCGGGACCAGAACGTTATGGTGGACAATTTCGCCCAAGTTCTTTTTTTTTTAACACAGCAACTTCTTTTGGTTGCTGGCACTTTTATCTGCGTATCGTTATGTTTGTACTGCTGTGTTATCGATGCCTTGAGGGAAAGGGAGAGGCTTGCCGTAAAGCAGTATCTCTGGTCGTAAGATGAGTATGACGTCATTGACATTTTAAAATACTTTTTTAAAGCAAATAAGTGACTCTAAAAAATCTAACACCCAGCAATGTGTAATTTCTTTGCATCCCCTTTCGAAAGCAACATTCAAATTACTAGACAAAAAATTATATCCTGAGAAAAGTGGAGTTTGAGGGGTATAGCTCCATAGACCGCCATTCATTCTGCACTCACCATGTGAGCGCCCTCACATGGAACCAGAGGGGAACTGCAACAGTTCAGAACCCGGAAGTAAACCGAGAGTGGAACTTCTCTCCTTATTAGACATTCTCTGGTACTGCATTTGGAACAGCACTAACATCTGAAGATCTGCGTACCTATTGAGTACGGATAGTGTACTATGTTTAAGTGTACTCACGGAAGTTAGTGTACTCACAGATATCGGAACACGGCCCATGTCTACATCCCTAAATGCATTGAGTTGCTGCCATGTGATTGGCTGATTAGAAATTTGCGTTAACGAGCAGTTGGACAGGTGTACCTAATAAAGTGGCCGGTGAGTGTATATACCAGTATCCCAAATTAAAAAAACATACAAATGTTTTAATTTAAAGCCAGCCATAGTTTCTACCCGGAACATAATATTGGCGACACACAAAATGGCGACCTCCTTACTGCGGATAGGACCATAGATATATATAGTGGCCGTGTTCCGATATCTGTGAGTACACTAACTTCCGTGAGTACACTTAAACATAGTACACTATCCGTACTCAATAGGTACGCAGATCTTCAGATGTTAGTGCTGTTCCAAATGCAGTACTCTGTGGCGCACTTAACGGAAATGACATCAGCTGCGCGGCCGCGTCACCCGCCAAACACGTGAATTCATTAGACGTTCTCTGAGCGCGGCTCCGCCTCTTCCGCTACGTAGCTAAGATGGCTGCCGTTGAGTACACATAGAAGCTGTGTCCCAATTCACGGAATGCATCCTTCGAAGTGCGCATTCGAAGGGCGCTTACGTCACAACGCTGCGCGAAGGCTGTCCCAATTCGCCGACTCCTTCGAATGCGTACTTCAAATGCGCACTTCTTTTCCCTCTTTTGGAGGACGCATCGCATGTATCCTTCGCGGCCTCGCATATCCCAAAATCCTTTGCGCGTCGCTGTTCAGAGGCGGGAAAAGAATAATGGCGACACCAAGTGGCGATGAATTTATATTTAAATGTAATAAGTATTGGGTTTATATTTAATTACTTTTACTTACTACTTGTTATACTTTTACTCATTACTTATATTGTATTACTTTTATTATCCCCGCTTTATTTCCAGACTGTAAAACTGCAAACTCAGTTAAACGATTGGATTGAATAAAGAGCTACGTTTATGATTATCACTATTATATGTTATACTTCATTATTATCATTATTATGATCATTTTTTACTTTATTACAACCCTTCCGTCTGTTTTTCAACTGACGGCAACGGCTACGTTACTACGGTTACTACCAACTGACGGCTGGTGACGCGGCTGTGGTGACGCAACCAGGAAATGCTTCGAAGGCTAGACCGTCTCATTTAACAACGGTTGATGCGTACTTCGAAGGACCCTCAGAAGTACGCAGCCTTCGAAGGCCGCGAGGCTGCGTACTTCGAAGCATGCATCCCGTGAATTGGGACACAGCTATAGTGTACCCCGTAGCACACTCAGCATTTTGGCCGT
Source organism: Merluccius polli (assembly GCA_030340625.1). Classification (NCBI taxonomy): domain Eukaryota; kingdom Metazoa; phylum Chordata; class Actinopteri; order Gadiformes; family Merlucciidae; genus Merluccius; species Merluccius polli. The sequence continues at coordinate 30,243 of JAOPHQ010004089.1, read as the reverse complement.
TTTGAGTACACATACGGGTCCTTTCAAGTACACTTCTTTTCGCCGCGATCATAATCGGAACACCCTACGTACTCAAACTAAATATACTAAGTACGGGAAGTACGGCTATCGGAACACGGCCTCGTCCGCGTTGCTGGCCAACGGAGTGGAACGTCCGCACATGGCGGCCATCTTACTCCAGGCAGCTCGGTCACCCATAACGTGTTGTAGTGGTACACGTACTTTTAGATAACCATAACTTGCTCAAATTTCATCCGATTTTCAAACGGTTTGGTTTGTTATAAATGTCAAAGTGCACTGCATAATTGCATAATTAAAAAAAATAAATAAAAAAAAGAAGTAAAAATAGAATAAAGTTCTAAAATAGGTAGATTACACTATTTCCTATTACAAATAGGCTATAAGAAAGGCTGCATGTTGAAATCCCCCACCCTGGACAGAGATCTTGCCTGTGGTAAGATGCCTGTGGTCGACCGTCTTGCCTGGAGTAAGATGGCCGACCTGTGAGGACGTTCTAGACTCCGCCGTAACGCATCTAGTGTTCTATATCTATGGATAGGACGACTCGGGGCTCTCAAGGTAATCCTCACATGTCACCTTTACGTGTTAATGTTACACAACATGAAAAGTCGTATGTTAACGTGAAGGTGGTTTTATGGTGAATTCATGCATATATGGTATCTATGTCCCGTCCTGTTCATATCTATGTCCCGCCCTGCTGACCCCGGCAGATAGCTGGATTATGATCAGGGATGGTACAAAAATACACATATTAATATTAATACACTTTAGATTAGGGACCACATATTCACCATTCACTAGCTGCTAAGATCGTAATTTACGTACAACGACTTCCTTACTTACTATCAATAAGCAGTAATTAGGAGGTTATTGAGGGGAAACTCTAATATTAACGTTAAAAGGAACCCCGGCTATGCAGACTTGTAGGCCCTAATACACCACTATTGTTTTCTTGTAGTAAAATATGTTGTTAGAAGCACATAAAATATTGCCATTTCTTTAAAAAAGATATAATATGTAGTACATATTTTTGACCTACGTACGCCGCCATGTAATCCGCGCGCAATGCACTATGGGATCGATGACGTAGAATGGTTGCGCTTGGTAGAATAGCTATTGACGTTAGTGCTTGTTTACCCGCGTAGAGTTAGAGTAAAAGTTTTTAAGAGTTAAGTAAAATGCCACATTGTGCTGCTTTTGGGTGCGACTTCCAGTCAAAAGGCAACAAGGGGAGTGATGTGAGTTTACACCGCTTTCCTACTGACAAGAAGATGAGAAAGTGGGAAGATGCCTGTGGACGGACACAATTTCCACAAGATCCGCGGCTGTGTTCACAACATTTTTCTCCCGACGCATTTTAGGCTTTTAGTCGACCACAACTGCTGAAAGAGCTCGTCGGAGCGGCTGGGTATAAACGAAGACTACAATCAAATGCTTTCCCGACAATTTTCTCACATAAGGAGCCTAAACGTATACCTAAACCTATAGCATCATTATAACACAACGGTTATGGAAAATAGAACGACAGTACATTGAATTGAATTGCAATGAAGTTACAAACGATCCGCAACATTAAGAGAATAGGCTCCGAAACAGATAAACAGGGGGCCGGGATCCCACCTCCCTCACTTTCATTGCGCCGCGGGGTTTCATAGGACCCTCTGACTCGCGCGTGCGTTAGACTCCTTGGTCCGTGTTTCAAGACGGGTCGGGTGGGTATCCGACATCGCCGCCGACCCCTTGCGCCAGTTGTACGTGTCTATGATTGTGATTATGTCTATGATTGTGATTGTCTATGATTATACACATATGATGTGCACACCAGCATTTTTTACATCCACATTGGCTTTAAAAAGTTGTTTAAACATTGCAAGACATTAAAGTGCTCATGATGAAATGCATTAAAATGTTTTAAATGTTTAATTGAAATCTCTCCATGATTCATCTACTTCTGTATCATCAATATCTACATCCTCAAACCCTGTATAGATTCCACTTGGTTCTGGGTAGACATTTCTTATTTTGGTAACTGCACATGCAGGAATGACTGCGGATTCTTCTCCCTAGTCTGCCATGCATCCACCATGTAAACTGCCGATATGAGGCATATCTGTAAGACCTGCAACCAGAGCATTCATCTTTTTAATACTTAACATTAACTTTTGTGGGTTTTCATCTGAGGACTTGAGTTACTGATTGAAGCTAATAGATAAACAACAAACATCCTACTATTGATATAGAAAAATAACATGGTCTTTCTATAGATATGTCAACAAATGTATACATGTGCAAAATAAGGTAGGCTATCTAATAAGGCGGGACCACTGAGCAATCTGGACAGCTCCGTAGCTGCTCCTAGCTGACCGGCAGGAGGATCAGCAACCCGGACAGCGCCGCCGGCTATCGAGCTTTGAGGCTACCTATTGTGACCCGGTTCCGATTGGGAAGGGCAGCACTCTCCCGGTCGTGGAGGCTGTTTCGCTCGGGTTCAAATTGAAAAGGCTGAATAGATTACATGTTTATGTCGCTGTATAGTCTCAACCAGAGCCGTATATTGGGAAAATAATAAGTTCGCTAGTCTCAACAGGGTTTCCGAAGCCGGCAAGTGCAACCATATGACGTCACTACCCAGACGTTAACAACAATGGCGGCCTACGAGTTAAACTATTTTTTACACATTTTATAAAAACGAAGACATTAAGACGGTTTTTTATATCACTTTATAATAATTGATACTAACATTTATCTTTTAAGAACTACAAGTCGACATAGCCGGGGTTCCCTTTAATGGCCTAGTAGTTGTAGAATATGGTCATGCAGAATAATGCATTAATAATTGCTTTATAATGACTAATAAAGAGCCAATATGTGTGCTTATAAGCAACTAGTTAATGGTGAATATGTGGTCCCTAATCTAAAGTGTTACCATTAATATTAATACCATTTATTTGTAAAGCACCTTTCATACAGAGTCTAGCCCAAAGTGCGTTTACTCTTTAGCACCAAAACAAAATATTGTACTGTATAGTACTGTACTGTATAGTTAGTACTGTATAGTTAATACTGTATAGTTAGTACTGTATAGTTAATACTGTATAGGTAGTACTGTATAGTTAGTCACACTGTATAGTTAATCCTGTATAGTAGTCGCTGTATAGTTAGTACTGTATAGTTAATCACTGTATAGTTAGTACTGTATAGTTAGTACTGTATAGTAAGTACTGTATAGTAAATACTGTATAGTTAGTCACTATATAGTTAGTCACTGTATAGTTAGTACTGTATAGTTAGTACTGTATAGTTAATACTGTAGTTAGTCATGTATAGTTAGTCACTGTATAGTTAGTACTGTATAGTTAATACTGTAGTTTGTCACTGTATAGTTAGTCACTGTATAGTTAGTACTGTATAGTAAGTACTGTGTAGTTAGTACTCTATAGTTAGTACTGTGTAGTTAGTCACTGTATACTTAGTGCTGCATACTTAGTACTGTATACTTAGTACTGTATACTTAGTACTGTATACTTAGTACTGTATAGTTAGTACTGTATAGTTAGTCACTGTGTAGTTAGTCACTGTATAGTTAATGCTGTATACTTAGTACTGTATACTTAGTAGTACTGTATAGTTAGTGCTGCATACTTAGTACTGTATACTTAGTACTGTATAGTTAGTACTGTATACTTAGTACTGTGTAGTTAGTACTGTATAGTTAGTAGTACTGTGTAGTTAGTCACTGTATAGTTAGTGCTGCATACTTAGTACTGTGTAGTTAGTACTGTATAGTTAGTACTGTGTAGTTAGTCACTGTATAGTTAGTGCTGCATACTTAGTACTGTGTAGTTAGTACTGTATAGTTAGTAGTACTGTGTAGTTAGTCACTGTATAGTTAGTGCTGCATACTTAGTACTGTATAGTTAGTACTGTATAGTTAGTACTGTATAGTGGGTTCATTACGTACACGGTACCGTGTACAGTAGCAGCAGCGCCTTCCATTGTCACACACACACGTCAAAGCGGTGAATCAGACTAAAACCAACAGGTAGGGCACCGGCACCGCATTCCTTTAAATAATACTCAGGCCTGCAGTCCAACAGTCTTAGCAGATGTTGTTCAACATAGTCTCTAAATGTAGTGCCTGCCATTTAATATGAGACACTTATTAGTGTGAATGCTGGAGCATTCACACTCTAGATATCGAAATCTTTATTATTAGTGTGAATGCTGGAGCATTCACACTCTAGATATCGAAATCTTTATTAGTGTGAATGCTGGAGCATTCACACTCTAGATATCGAAATCTTTATTATTAGTGTGAATGCTGGAGCATTCACACTCTAGATATCTAAATCTTTATTAGTGTGAATGCTGGAGCATTCACACTCTAGATATCTAAATCTTTATTATTTGTATTCTTCTTCCGAACGTTTTTTGGCACTCTTCTCCTTCTTCATACTTTCAGCTACAGAAACCATTCAAATATCAAAATGTTCAGATTTATTACGACATTATGGCTATCTATTCAGATTTTTCATATTCATTCAACCTTTCAAATTATTCTACTTTTTCCACCTTTATTTTTCCAATACAAATCAATGGACGGCTAAGCCGTCCGCCCAGCCTCTTATTCTTCACATTCTTTACGTCGTAACTAATTCAAATTTCAACCTTTTCCCATCGTTCAAACAATTAAACAAATCTAGAGATTTGTATCTATCTAGCCGTGTTCACAAAATTCCGATAGCTGTTATACTTTTTTCTGTATCGCAGTTTTAGTTTCAAATCGTCATATTCTACCGTTCGTCCCATTGTAACCGGCGGACCTTCCACTGTTTACTTCCACTGCTTTACGTCGTAACTCATTCAAATTTCAACCGTTTCCCATCGTTCAAACAATTAAACAAATCCAGAGATTTGTATCTATCTAGCCGTGTTCACGAAATTTCGATAGCTGTTATACTTTTTTCTGTATCGCAGTTTTAGTTTCAAATCGTCATATTCTACCGTTCGTCCCATTGTAACCGGCGGACCTTCCACTGCTTTACGTCGTAACTAATTCATTCACTTTTCAACCGTTAACCTTCATTCAATAATAACGATATCCAAACGAAATTTCGATAGCATCTATATTTATTCAGAATCACAGTTTACACATCGATTACACATTGATCTATGACTGTTACACATCGTAGGCCTAACTAAATCAATTCTCAATCGTTTACCTTCGTTCAAAAAATGTCACAAATCTACAGACTTGTATATCCCATAATATCCAATCAAAAGGGGTCCACCGATCAAAAGAATCAATGGGTTTCATTAAATTAATCCGAGTTGTGAATAATATCATGTGAAGTCCGTTGCTCACTGTCTGTATGCTGGCTGTCGTAAATCTTCCGCTGCCGTAAAATGACGTTCACGTTCGAGCGTCATGGCGTCACCGCGGACCTACGGCCGGGGGGGGGGGGGGGGGGGGTGCGCGCAATAGTAACACAAACACACCGCGGACCTATGGCCGGCGGGGGGGGGGGGGGGGGGGGGGGGGTGCCCGCAATAGTAACACAAACACACTGCGGACCTACGGCCGGCGGGGGGTAAATTTCGATAGCATTTATATTTATTAAGAGTTTCACAGTTTAACTGATTCCTTTTCAGTTGACTTCACGTTGACGCTCGAGCGAGGGGACGTTCAGACAGTGTTGCCAGATTGGGCTGCTTTTTGAGGATCAGACAGTGTTGCCAGATAGGGCTACTTTTTGAGGGCGTTCAGCAGTGTTGTTACTACTTCAGTTACTTCTACTTCAGCTATTAGTATTACTAATTCAGCTACTACTACTTTCAGCTACTTCTACTATTTCAGCTTCTTCTACTACTTTCAGCTACTTCTACTATTTCAGCTTCTACTACTACTTTCAGCTACTTCTACTATTTCAGCTACTTCTACTACTTTCATATTCTTCTACTATTTCAGCTTCTACTACTACTTTCAGATTCTTCAGATCAATTCATTTTATATTTCTGCTTTGAGCTTATCATTCAGCTTCCAGCATTCACACGCGTTTTCTGCAGGAAATGCATTTTCTAGTTTTTATATTTATTCTTCTTCCGAACGTTTTTTGGCATTCTTCTCCTTCTTCATACTTTCAGCTACAGAAACCATTCAAATATCAAAATGTTCAGATTTATCACGACATTATGGCTATCTATTCAGATTTTTCATATTCATTCAACTTTTCAAATTATTCTACTTTTTCCACCTTTATTTTTCCAATACAAATCAATGGACGGCTAAGCCGTCCGCCCAGCCTCTTATTCTTCACATTCTTTACGTCGTAACTAATTCAAAGTTCAACCTTTTCCCATCGTTCAAACAATCACACAAATCTAGAGATGTGTATCTATCTAGCCGTGCTCACGAAATTTCGATAGCTGTTATACTTTTTTCTGTATCGCAGTTTTAGTTTCAAATCGTCATATTCTACCATTCGTCCCATTGTAACCGGCGGACCTTCCACTGTTTACTTCCACTGCTTTACGTCGTAACTAATTCATTCACTTTTCAACCGTTAACCTTCATTCAAAAAATGTCACTAATCTACAGATTTGTATAGGCCTATTCAATAATAACGATATCCAAACGAAATTTCGATAGCATTTATATTTATTCAGAATCACAGTTTACACATCGATTACACATTGATCTCCGACAGTTACACATCGTAGGCCTAACTAAATCAATTCTCAATCGTTTACCTTCGTTCAAAAAATGTCACAAATCTACAGACTTGTATATCCCATAATATCCAATCAAAAGGGGTCCACCGATCAAAAGAATCAATGGGTTTCATTAAATTAATCCGAGTTGTGAATAATAACATGTGAAGTCCGTTGCTCTGTCTGTATGCTGGCTGTCGTAAATCTTCCGCTGCCGTAAAACGACGTTCACGTTCGAGCGTCATGGCGTCACCGCGGAGCTACGGCCGACGGGGGGAGAAGCCCCTGACTGCAGCCCGCAGACGGAGCCCACATGGAGGGGGCGGGCACTCAGTCCACATGGAGGGGGCGGGCACTCAGTCCACATGGAGGGGGCGGGCACTCAGTCCACATCGAGGGGGCGGGCACACCGCCCACATTGACGATTGAGCAGATTTCCGCTGCTCTTGTTAATGCAAGAGTAAACGGTAATACTATGTTAAGCTAGCGGGAGCCCACGCTGTTAATTAAATTATACAAACAGATGGCAAGGGGGTATTGTGACTGGGTATCTTTCTTGCTGCGTACCATGGACCTATTATAAAGTTAAGCATAGCCTAAACGACTTGCAAATACATTTTCTCTTGTTTATTTATTTTTTTTCCGCTTAGCTGTTCCACTCATGGACCTATTAAGGTTCCACTTAGAGTTCATGTTACAACCGTTCGCCGTTGCTCCATGTTTAAATCACAGTGCCTTGTTCGTGACCTGTCTCAAATTCACAAACTGAAATAGTGCCCCCTAGTGATCTTTTTCTTTTTTACTCAGTATTAATAGGCCTACTATTGCTGTTTTCACTTGAATTTTTGTATTTCTCTACTGATTGCTTTGACAATGCAACATTAAAAGTTACTAACAGCGACTTCCCACAGAAGCTCTGGCTTAGGGCCCCCCACCGCCCTTGGGCCCCTGGGCATGTGCCCGGTGTGCCCGTGCGGTAATCCACCCTTGCCTGTAAACAGTGCAACGTGTGCGAACTCCTGTACCCGTCTGTCTGTGAGAGTTACAGGCCCAGCTGCCTATGACCTAAGTAAGAGCCAAAATAAGATTTGGGGAACTATGAAGACTGGGACCCCAAGGTATGACCTTAACAGATGTAATGTGAGGAATAACGAAGTGACCACATCTAAGGGCAAAAAATGTACCTCAACAGACATAATGAAAAGCTACGTGTGAAGCACATTAAGTTACACCAATCACAGGAGCACTAGCAACAGTCTTTTTATTCAACAAAACAATTAAAAAATAACTACAAAAAATAGATTGTAAACTATTAACATAAAAGATAAATCAATAAAGAGTAGAACAAACAAAGAACAAACTGTCTCAACGGGGTGGGGGGGAACACACTGACGCCTTCCTCAGTGAGGTGGACGCCACTCTCGTTTCACGCTCTGTCGCCCGACATCGCCGTCACCGCCGCCATAGCTGCCAAGCACCGCCATTATGCTGCATCATCAGACTACATTGGAGTCGTGTGGCGCAGGCGTCACGGGGAGGGGGACGGGGAGTGGGACAGGGAGGGGGGACGGGGAGGGGGAGAGGTGTTTGACTCAAAAGAGGCAAACACCTTCAGGTTTCTCCTGTCCATCATCTCCACACAGAACAGTTCATAGTATGTAATCTGAATGAGAATTGGAATGGTTTAATTTTTTGACACGTTTTTTCCTCATCCCCTCCGTCATCGGATTTGCGCTCTGTTGATGCTGCCATCTGCTCCCAACCTTCCATCCCAATGACCTCTGGGAGAGAAACGCTGTCCTTGAAGGACTGTAACTGGCACCATGCTGCTGCCTGAATTGTGTCCTTCAGGACAACATCATCTTCCTTGAAGAAGAAAGAAAAATAATTTGTGTCTGTACTTGGCACCCTACTCTCCCAAAACCACTAAATGGTATGCAAACAAAGGCTACTACTACTGATGAGTTTTCAGTGATAAAAAACACTATTCAACTAGTCATCAGAACTATTTCATCTGGCTATACATACAACCTCCAGCATTACACACATATTACATACCAGGTTCCCAGGTTCCAGTTCCTGGTCTTCAGTTTTGTCTGGAAATAAAACAGATTGTTGTCTGTAATGTTGAGTAGGCTAATTCAATGGAATAATAAAAGTAGGCCCTAGTAGTGCAATAGATCAGCCATGGAGTAGGCTATAACTTGTATATTGATGGAGATATGTGTACAACTTAATTTGGAAGTAGAAGCCTAATAGAATCAATCATATCTCACAAATACTCTGAATATGTGTAGGCCTACATGGATTCACCTGGATTAACAGTCTATACATTACCTGATCCTTCAGAGCTGGATGCTGTTGGAGCAACTCTAGCCCTTTTTGTGCAGAGATCTTTATCCTGAAATGTATTAGTGGTGGGAGGGTGGTAAGACTATAGTCTTTCACAATTGCTTGAAGACAACATCACACATTACAATATATGACACGTACCTGTAGCTTTTCTTCCTCCCGTCTTCTCTTCCTGCTTTCTGAAAGCTCAAAAGATGGATGGAAAAAAAAAAAAAAAAAAAACAGCGGTAAAAGCTAGCGAGTGTGTCCGGGAGAGGGCTACTCTCCTCGGACACATTACTCTGAAGCCCCGGTGACGGTCTGGAAGTGTGGATTAATAAATAAAATAATGTGAGCGCGGTACAGCGGACCTGAACTGGATATGATGACCTGTTTCGCAGAATGCGGAAGTATGTTGCGCATAACCCCTATTTCAGATCAGAAACGAAAGAAGAAAGATGCTGTTTGACCAGTCCTCGATGTGGACTGAGTGCCCGCCCCCTCCATGTGGACTGAGTGCCCGCACCCTCGATGTGGACTGAGTGCCCGCCCCCTCCATGTGGACTGAGTGCCCGCCCCCTCCATGTGGACTGAGTGCCCGCACCCTCGATGTGGACTGAGTGCCCGCCCCCTCCATGTGGACTGAGTGCCCGCCCCCTCCATGTGGACTGAGTGCCCGCCCCCTCAATGTGGACTGAGTGCCCGCCCCCTCCATGTGGGCTCCATCTGCGGGCTGCAGTCAGGGGTACTTGGACGGGGGGGGGACGGGGGACGGGGTGCCCGCAATAGTAACACAAACACACCGCGGACCTACGGCCGGCGGGGGGGGGGGTGCCCGCAATAGTAACACAAACACACCGCGGACCTACGGCCGGCGGGGGGGGGGGGTGCCCGCAATAGTAACACAAACACACCGCGGACCTACAGCCGGCGGGGGGGGGGGGGGGGGGGGGCGGTGCCCGCAATAGTAAATTGTAGTATACATTTATTTTTCCAATATAAATCAATGGGCGGACGGCCGCCCAGCCTCTTATTCTTCCAATGCTTTACGTCGTAACTAAATTTCAACCGTTTCCCATCGATCAAACAATTAAACGAATCTAGAGATTTGTATCTATCTAGCCGTGTTCACGAAATTTCGATAGCTGTTATACTTTTTTTCTGTATCGCAGTTTTAGTTTCAAATCGTCATATTCTACCATTCGTCCCATTGTAACCGGCGGACCTTCCACTGTTTAAAACGTTGTAACTAATTCATTCACTTTTCAACCGTTAACCTTCATTCAAAAAATGTCACTAATCTACAGATTTGTATATTCAATAATAACGATATCCAAACGAAATTTCGATAGCATTTATATTTATTCAGAATCACAGTTTAAGTTTCGGGTTCTCTTCAGCTGATCTCACAGTTACACATCGATTACACATTGATCTCTGACAGTTACACATCGTAGGCCTAACTAAATCAATTCTCAATCGTTTACCTTCGTTCAAAAAATGTCACAAATCTACAGACTTGTATATCCCATAATATCCAAACGAAATGTCGATAGCATATATTATAAGAGTTTCACAGTTTAACTGATTCCTTTTCAGTTGACTTCACGTTGACGCTCGAGCGAGGGGACGTTCAGCAGTGTTGCCAGATTGGGCTGCTTTTTGAGGACGTTCAACAGTGTTGTTACTACTTCAGTTACTTATACTTCAGCTATTAGTATTACTAATTCAGCTACTACTACTTTCAGTTACTTCTACTATTTCAGCTTCTACTACTACTTTCAGATTCTTCTACTATTTCAGCTTCTACTACTACTTTCAGATTCTTCTACTATTTCAGCTTCTACTACTACTTTCAGCTACTTCTACTATTTCAGCTTCTACTACTACTTTCAGATTCTTCTACTATTTCAGCTTCTACTACTACTTTCAGCTACTTCTACTATTTCAGCTTCTTCTACTACTTTCAGATTCTTCTACTATTTCAGCTTCTACTACTACTTTCAGATTCTTCTACTATTTCAGCTTCTTCTACTATTTTCAGATTCTTCTACTATTTCAGCTTCTACTACTACTTTCAGCTTCTTCTACTATTTCAGCTTATACTACTACTTTCAGCTTCTTCTACTATTTCAGCTTATACTACTACTTTCAGCTACTTCTACTATTTCAGCTTCTTCTACTACTTTCAGATTCTTCTACTATTTCAGCTTATACTACTACTTTCAAGCTCCTCGGTGGCAGGGCCCCGGGGGTGGATGAGGTCCGCCCAGAGTTCCTTAAGGCCCTGGATGTTGTGGGGCTGTCTTGGTTGACACGACTCTGCAGCATCGCGTGGACATCGGGGGCAGTGCCCCTGGATTGGCAGACTGGGGTGGTGGTCCCTCTTTTTAAGAAGGGGGACCGGAGGGTGTGTTTCAACTATAGGGGGATCACACTCCTCAGCCTCCCTGGTAAGGTCTATTCAGGGGTGCTGGAGAGGAGGGTCCGTCGGATAGTCGAACCTCGGATTCAGGAGGAGCAATGTGGTTTTCGTCCAGGCCGTGGAACAGTGGACCAGCTCTACACCCTCTGCAGGATCCTTGAGGGTGCATGGGAGTTTGCCCAACCAGTCCACATGTGCTTTGTGGACTTGGAGAAGGCATTCGACCGTGTCCCTCGGGGAGTCCTGTGGGGGGTTCTCCGGGAGTACGGGGTATCGGACCCCCTAATACGGGCTGTCCGTTCCCTGTATGACCGGTGTCAGAGCTTGGTCCGCATTGCCGGTAATAAGTCGGACTTGTTTCCAGTGAGGGTTGGACTCCGCCAGGGCTGCCCTTTGTCACCGATCCTGTTCATAATTTTTATGGACAGGATTCCTAGGCGCAGCCAGGGCGTTGAGGGGGTCCGGTTTGGTGACCTCAGGATTGGGTCTCTGCTTTTTGCGGATGATGTGGTCCTGATGGCTTCATCAGACCGTGACCTCCAACTCTCGCTGGACGGGTTCGCAGCCGAGTGTGAAGCGGTCGGGATGAGAATCAGCACCTCCAAGTCCGAGTCCATGGTCCTCAACCGGAAAAGGGTGGAGTGCACCCTCCGGGTCGGGGATGAGATCCTGCCCCAAGTGGAGGAGTTCAAGTACCTCGGGGTCTTGTTCACGAGTGACGGGAGGATGGAGCGGGAGATCGACAGGCGGATCGGTGCAGCGTCTGCAGTAATGCGGACTCTGCACGGATCCGTCGTGGTGAAGAGGGAGCTGAGCCGAAAGGCAAAGCTCTCGATTTACCAGTCGATCTACGTTCCTGCCCTCACCTATGGTCATGAGCTTTGGGTAATGACCGAAAGAACGAGATCGCGAGTACAAGCGGCCGAAATGAGCTTCCTCCGCAGGGTGGCTGGGCTCTCCCTTAGAGATAGGGTGAGAAGCTCGGTCATCCGGGAGGAGCTCGGAGTAGACCCGCTACTCCTCCGCGTTGAGAGGAGCCAGATGAGGTGGCTCGGGCATCTAGTTAGGATGCCTCCCGGACGCCTCCCTGGTGAGGTGTTCAGGGCACGTCCCACTGGTAGGAGACCCCGGGGAAGACCCAGGACACGCTGGAGAGACTATGTCTCTCGGCTGGCCTGGGAACGCCTCGGGATCCCCCAGGAAGAGCTGGCCGAAGTAGCTGGGGAAAGGGAAGTCTGGGCTTCCCTGCTTAGGCTGCTGCCCCCGCGACCCGACCCCGGATAAGCGGAAGAAGATGGATGGATGGATGGACTACTACTTTCAGATTCTTCTACTATTTCAGCTTATACTACTACTTTCAGATTCTTCTACTATTTCAGCTTCTACTACTACTTTCAGATTCTTCTACTATTTCAGCTTCTACTACTACTTTCAGATTCTTCTACTATTTCAGCTTCTAGTACTACTTTCAGATTCTTCTACTATTTCAGCTTCTACTACTACTTTCAGATTCTTCAGATCAATTCATTTTATATTTCTGCTTTGCGCTTATCATTCAGCTTCCAGCATTCACACGCGTTTTCTGCAGGAAATGCATTTTCTAGTTTTCTTTCCTTTTTGTATTTTAAAACAATCCTTTTTTTCCCTGTCGTCACCCAGTTTGATGTCACTGATATTACTGTTTGTGTGTATTGTATTGGTGGTTGTTTAATAATGATGAAACCACTGTACTTCACTGTTGGAGGGAACCACCTTCTTTCCTTTCCCAGCCAATTGGAGGAGTTCTTTCAACCAACCTCCTCTTTATCCTTCCCACACACTACTACCTCTTGTTATAGTTTTTGCATGGTAAAAGTCACAGTAGCCGTCCTTCCGTCTCTTTTTCCAGTTGGTTGTATTGTGGATGACCGTAACCTCTCCTTTAACCACTTTCTTCCTGATTAAAATCACACTGTGTGCTTGCTGTGTATGGGGGTCATGTGTGTTGAGAGATGATTGACTAGCGCATGGACTTGGTTTTCTATTTGTCAGAAGTAGTTCTGTACATCTGCCTATGCTATTTGAATGGGGAAACCATTGCGTCTTGCAATATAATGCCAGGTCTCGACGTTCTACGAGTTTAGCATGACCCATCACAGCAACTCTCTAACCTGTCAATAGTCAACCTTTTTTTTTTGTTCATTTAACAACCTTCCTTCTTTCCTATCTCACCTCCGGTAGCTGCTCACTATTCCCACCTCTCCCAGGTTCTGGTGTTGTGCATGAGGATTTCTGGATTTTATGTGTCATTCGAGCCAAATGGACTGATGCTACCAACAGTTCGAACCGAGTTCGAGTTTTCCCTTTTCTGTCTTTAAATAATTGTCCCATGTTTCTCTCTGTGGCTCTCAGGAGGACTTGACCCCATTCAGAAGCTCTTCCTGGATTCCATACGGTCGTACAACACAAGCAGCCAGTGAGTCTCAGAAATCAATTGCGACCTGCCTAGCGTTGTTGTGTTTAGGGAGGCACAAACATTTCTGTCTCGAGTCTTGTCTCCCCACCCACCTATAATTAGCTGGTGCTCCTCATTCGCATGTGAAAGCTGACGCTGACCTTTGACCCCCAGGGCTACCGGAGGGATGGTGGATGCGGGGGCCGAGTACAAGAAGGCCCTGGCCGAGGAGATGACCAAACTCCAGCGACTGTATGGAGGTGGAGACCTGGACTCCTTCCCTGAGTTCAAGTTCCACGGTGAGTCGACCACACCATGTATACCATAGTACCTGAAAAAATACTGGACTTATTAAAAATAATAATAAAAGCATGATGTAGAGGGGGAGAATATTTTAGTGTTTGGGGTGTTTGACTTTTTGCAAGATCTGTAACCCTTATGTAATTGTTTTATGTATCCCAGGGGAGATTGGAGATGATGTCAAACTAGTATCTCAAATCTAAAAAGTGATCTCCAATATTATCTGGACATGCTTGATTTGAAGCAGCTGTCTTAAAACTTTTTAAAACAAAAGTTTTGTTGATTGAGTATTTAATTTTGACCCGTACTCCCCATTTCTTTTTCAGAGCCCAAGTTCGAGGAAGTTTCCTCCAAATGAAGACCAGCACCTTTTATGATGTCATGTTTTTCATACTCTAGTCTTTCCTGTGCTTTCAACGACTAGTGTTATTACTGTGACGAAGTATTGTTAATCCTTTCCGCTATTTTTCTATGTGTGTGTATACATGTAGATGTTGAAGCGCTTAGATATTCCATGGGAATTGAAGCCATTGTGTCAGGTGTTTCTCTGGAGGAACGACTAGCTGTGGAAATGTGCTTCTGCGTATAAGCGGATACGGGACAGAAAATAAATTAATGAAAATTTCAGTTGATGTTTGTTTTATGAATGGCTCAAGATATCTTTTGTTTCTGATACACAGCATGACTGTTTGCATGACATTTATTATTTTGCTAACTCTCCAGAATAGATTTTATTTTTCTTGAATTCATTTCCAAATGGATCCTTTCTCCAGGGAATTGCTTTCACAGTCGTGTTCAGTCTAGCAGTAAGATGAAGTTACTTTTGTAAATTCGACTCCATTTGTTTATTAGATCAGCCCTCAAAAGCCCATGGGGCAGTTATGAGGTTGGATATTATTGACCCGATATTGAAAACTTGTTTCTCTGGTTTGGCTGTGGCTTCTTTGGAATCCCATGTATTTTTCCATTTATTGTGCATTTACATGTACAGGGAATATTGGAATGATGTATTCCTTGAACATACATCGGAAACACAATCGGCTTTATTGGCCAATTATGTAGATACATGCAAGGAATTTTACTTTTTTGCATTGCTCTCAATACTTGCACAGAATAGACATACAGCTAAAACGAGGACTACAAAGCTGAACAAAGGCTAACAAACATTTAACTACACTACAGATACACAACTGACATTTGTAACAAGGCGAATATTGCAAAGATGCTGGAATGAATATGGAATGATTACTTTATATACATGAGGTAGGTGGACATGACGTATACAGTACATACAGCGTGCTGAGATTTATATTTGACAACTATGTTCAAAACTTTAAACTACGTCATTTATAATTTGTAGGTACAGTGGCTGTTTAGTGTTACTGCTTTATTGCACGTATTGTTTCTGACAGATTTGACTGATGTAAGTGTTCATCCCTGACTCTGGACATGTATAAGTCCTGAATGGAGGGCAGGTTGGCACCAATGATTTGTTTTCTGCAGTCCTAACTGTCCATTGCAGTCTGTTCTTGTCCCGATTGGTGGCTGAACCAAACCAGACGATGATGGATGTGCAGAGAAGAGACTGGATTTGAGGAGGAGAACTGGGTCAGCAGCTGACCCTGAGGCAGGAGGTGTGTGTGTGTGTGTGTGTGTGTGTGTGTGTGTGTGTGTGTGTGTGTGTGTGTGTGTGTGTGTGTGTGTGTGTCCCCACTTTAGGTCGTGGGAACCTGAAGGTTGGGGCTCCTCCTCAAGTCCACTGTCATCTCCACAGTTTTGAGCGTGTTCAGATCCAATCATTCCTTGTATTTTGATGAGCAGGCAACAGAATAGCATTAAAAAAACGACATTTCAGTAGACTATTTAGTCAATACATTGTATGTATGTATGTATGTTTGTATGTATGTACAATACCAAACATTTACTGAATACATTCATTCACTACAATACAACTGTTACACGCCCTCCGATGGTCGGAGGACCCCGGTGTAACATAGGACAGTGAATGTATGGATGGAAAGAAACAATGGCACCAAAGGACTGCAATAAATCAGTTTAATTAACAAAACAGACACAGGGCGGAGACAACACATACCCACCCCTCTGAGCTATGCAGCGATCACTAAAGAAAAACCCCAAAACAACTAGCTATTATCAGAAAAAACCCCAGGACTAACCCCCTAAACTAATCCCCCTTGCAGGCACCTTAATGCCTCAAAATACATGGAGTAGTGTCGCCGCTCTAACTGGTGTACTAATACATGAGGTAACCTACGTGTGGTGAGGAACACAAATGTATACCTGCAGGTGTCTACCTAAGTTCCCTACCTCTCCAACCCTGCGCCGGATAAATCTGCAAAGACAGAACAAAGTTAACAAACACATATATATATAGGGTGTGGGTGGGAGCTCATTGGTGGATGGCTTGATTGTGTGGCTGATTGCCTGGCCTCAGCTGCAAGCAATGCAGGAAATCACTGCAGGCCCTCAGTGTAGACCTACGAACTGAATGGGGGGAAAAAAACACAGATGAGCCACAGGATCAGGGCCCAGTTTCCCGATAACGATGTACGATCCATCTTACGAGCCATCTTACGAATCATCTTTCGAACGATCGTTATTTTTTTCCGTGCGTTTCCCGAAACTCCTCTTAACATGAACGCGCGTGCACAGATCTAACGATCGATCGTAGCCTTGTACCTGTCCACTGACACGGTGCTGAAATACATATTATACCGTGGTCTGGGTGAATACTCGATTCTGATTGGCTGGAGGGTGTAGGTTGAAAAGTACACCTACGAAAGACGTTGACGCTATGAAGACGCTATGGCCACGTTGCAGGCAACGCCTGCATACGGGAGATATTAAATAGTCTGCTCGACTTGTAAAAAAAAAAAAAAAACTCACGCTTTTAACTCTAAAACACATTAAAGTATTATTCATTGATTAAATATTTCTTTATTTCGTAAGTGACCATGGTATAAGCGGGATAATGCCCGACGAGGTGTCCATTAACAGAACCGTCCTCCGCGGTTCACGCCTCCGCGTCGTCCATTCATTTCTGTTAATATTTAATCAATTAATAATACTTTAATGTGTTTTAGAGTTACAATCGTGAGTTTTTTTTTTATTGTTATAAGTCGCGCGGACTATTTCATATCTCCCGTATGCAGGCGTTGCCAAGCAACGTGGCCATAGCGTCTTCATAGCGTCAACGTCTTTCCTAGGTGTACATCAAAGATAAGATTATAGAGCTCCGCTCTATAATCTTCAGCCAATCAGAATCGAGTATTCACCAGACCATGGTATAACATAGACTAAGCTATATAGCCTATCGTAACTTTAGCGTCACCAGCTGGACACTCAGTGGTATTGGATGTGTTAACGACGTTCGTAGTGCGCTACGAGTACCCCTGGAGCTCTCGTTAGCTACGAGCGTCTTAACGACGGTCGTTACGCAACGATGCTTTCGGGAAACGGTGTGAAAACTGTCTGATGGTCGTACGACGAACTTAACGAACCACTTAGGCTAACGACGCTTTCGGGAAACTGGGCCCAGGGCCCAGTTTCCCGATAACGATGTACGATCCATCTTACGAGCCATCTTACGAATCATCTTTCGAACGATCGTTATTTTTTTCCGTGCGTTTCCCGAAACTCCTCTTAACATGAACGCGCGTGCACAGATCTAACGATCGATCGTAGCCTTGTACCTGTCCACTGACACGGTGCTGAAATACATATTATACCGTGGTCTGGGTGAATACTCGATTCTGATTGGCTGGAGGGTGTAGGTTGAAAAGTACACCTAGGAAAGACGTTGACGCTATGAAGACGCTATGGCCACGTTGCTTGGCAACGCCTGCGTACAGGATATATTAAATAGTCCGCTCGACTTGTAAAAAAAAAAAAAATCACGATTTTAACTCTAAAACACATTCAAGTATTATTAATTGATTAAATATTTATTTATTTCGTAAGTGACCATGGTATAAACGGGATAATGCCCTTCGAGGTGTCCATTAACAGAACCGTCCTCCGCGGTTCACGCCTCCGCGTCGTCCATTCATTTCTGTTAATATTTAATCAATTAATAATACTTTAATGTGTTTTAGAGTTACAATCGTGAGTTTTTTTTTTATTGTTATAAGTCGCGCGGACTATTTCATATCTCCCGTATGCAGGCGTTGCCAAGCAACGTGGCCATAGCGTCTTCATAGCGTCAACGTCTTTCCTAGGTGTACATCAAAGATAAGATTATAGAGCTCCGCTCTATGATCTTCAACCAATCAGAATCGAGTATTCACCAGACCATGGTACAACATAGACTAAGCTATATAGCCTATCGTAACTTTAGCGTCACCAGCTGGACACTCAGTGGTATTGGATGTGTTAACGACGTTCGTAGTGCGCTACGAGTACCCCTGGAGCTCTCGTTAGCTACGAGCGTCTTAACGACGGTCGTTACGCAACGATGCTTTCGGGAAACGGTGTGAAAACTGTCTGATGGTCGTACGACGAACTTAACGAACCACTTAGGCTAACGACGCTTTCGGGAAACTGGGCCCAGAACAAGTAAAACAACACAACAAAGCAGGTCCATGTTCAGAAAACCCCTAAACAATAATATACTGACTGAATACAGTGGTGTATATGGTTTTGTGCTATGGTATTTGTATGATTTTAATATATATATTATAAATGCCAAATATACAATAAACAAATAGCCTACAGATACAACATCAACGTCAACGCGGCTTAGTGCACATTTAAGTGGGGTCGTGCTCCCTCTAGAGGCACAGCTGCGAATGACACCGTCGATACACTTATTAAAAGTCCTATTAATTAAGACCGTTTACAGAATACACCCATGGATAATACAGTGCAGACAAGGACAACAAGTGTTGTATCTGTGCATTTGATTACGAAACCCGTTTGGTAGGCTAAATACGTAAAACTCGTATTTAGGGCTGGATAGCTAGATAGCATAGTTCATGTAATTCAGTCTCCAGTTAGGTGATCTTGACTGACATTTGTTTAATGTAATGGGTGTAAAACATCGTTTTGGGGGACACTACAAATATATATATATATGAATCTAAACGTATATGTATAGTACATTTAGCCATGAAAACGGTATTCTTGTAAGCTATAATACACTCACCGGCCACTTTATTAGGTA
Source organism: Merluccius polli (assembly GCA_030340625.1). Taxonomy (NCBI): domain Eukaryota; kingdom Metazoa; phylum Chordata; class Actinopteri; order Gadiformes; family Merlucciidae; genus Merluccius; species Merluccius polli. The sequence continues at coordinate 10,839 of JAOPHQ010004089.1, read as the reverse complement.
CACCTTGCTAGTAAAGGGTTGGACCCCCTTTTGCCTTCAGAACTGCCTTAATCCTTCGTGGCACAGATTCAACAAGGTACTGCAAACATTCCTCAGAGAGTTTGTTCCATGTTGACATGATAGCATCACGCAGTTGCTGCAGATTTGTCGGCTGCACATCCATGAGGCAAATCTCCCGTTCCACCACATCCCAAAGGTGCTCTATTGGATTGAGATCTGGTGACTGTGGAGGCCATTTGAGTACAGTGAACTCATTGTCATGTTCAAGAAACCAGTCTGAGATGATTCGCGCTTTATAACATGGCGCGTTATCCTGCTGGAAGTAGCCATCAGAAGATGGGTACACTGTGGTCATAAAGGGATTGACATGGTCAGCAACAATACTCAGGTAGTCTGTGGCTTTGACACGATGCTCAATTGGTACTAATAAGCCCAAAGTGTGCCAGGAAAATATCCCCCACACCATTACACCACCAGCAGCAGCCTGAACCGTTGATACAAGGCAGGATGGATCCATGCTTTCATGTTGTTGACGCCAAATTCTGACCCTACCATCCGAATGTCGCAGCAGAAATCGAGACTCATCAGACCAGGCAACGTTTTTCCAATCTTCGATTGTCCAATTTTGGTGAGCCTGTGCGAATTGTAGCCTCAGTTTCCTGTTCTCAGCTGACAGGAGTGGCACCCGGTGTGGTATTCTGCTGCTGTAGCCCATCCGCTTCGAGGTTCGACGTGCTGTGCGTTCAGAGATGCTCTTCTGCATACCTCTGTTGTAACGAGTGGTTATTTGAGTTATAGTTGCCATTCTATCAGCTCGAACCAGTCTGGCCATTCTCCTCAGACCTCTAGCATCAACAAGGCATTTGCGCCCACAGAACTGCCGCTGACTGGATATTTTCTCTTTTTCGGACCATTCTCTGTAAACCCTAGAGATGGTTGTGCGTGAAAATCCCAGTAGATCAGCAGTCTCTGAAATACTCTGACCAGCCCGTCTGGCACCAACAACCATGCCACGTTCAAAGTCACTTAAATCACCTTTCTTCCCCATTCTGATGCTCGGTTTGAACTGCAGCAGATCGTCCTGACCAGTCCGATATCCGTACTTCCCGTACTTAGTATATTTAGTTTGAGTACGTAGGGTGTTCCGATTATGATCGCGGCGAAAAGAAGTGTACTTGAAAGGACCCGTATGTGTACTCAAAACGGCCAAAATGCTGAGTGTGCTACGGGGTACACCATAGACATATATACATAGACGCCTCATGACGTGATGGAACGTAACCCAGCGTCGCCGCCATATTGGTAGGGAGTCCTCACTCTAGTCTAGCATAGGAGTCAACGGGAGAGCAAGCTATGCCAGTATGTTGTGCAGCTTACGGCGCAGTATTGACACCAGATCGCGTGGGATTACCTTTAACAAGTAAGAATGAACAATAATTCTTATTATTTAAAAAAAAAAAAAAAAAAAAAATTCGTCCTGTATCATAAATAAATCTCTGCCATTTGTAACAAACCAAACCGTGTGAAAATCCGGTAAAAATTCGGGGAGTTATGCTTATTATTGTAGTTGGGGATACGCCTTCCTCCATAGAAATGAATGCACTGGGGGCGCACTGGGCCCCCTACCAAGATGGCGGCCGCGCTGCTACGTCAGCTCTAACGGGCAGCGTCAGTCTATGAGGCGTCTATGTATATATGTCTATGGGGTACACTATGCGTACTCAACGGCAGCCATCTTAGCTACGTAGCGGAAGAGGCGGAGCCAGGCTGAGCCGCGCTCAGAGAACGTCTAATGAATTCACGTGTTTGGCGGGTGACGCGGCGGCGCAGCTGATGTCATTTCCGTTAAGTGCGCCACAGAGTACTGCATTTGGAACAGCACTAACATCTGAAGATCTGCGTACCTATTGAGTACGGATAGTGTACTATGTTGAAGTGTACTCACGGAAGTTAGTGTACTCACAGATATCGGAACACGGCCACATGCCTAAATGCATTGAGTTGCTGCCATGTGATTGGCTGATTAGAAATTTGCGTTAACGAGCAGTTGGACAGGTGTACCTAATAAAGTGGCCGGTGAGTGTATATACCTACGGAAGCTCATTGCATTCACAATGAAAAAAAAAAAATCATGTTATCTCATAATTATGAGATAAGGATAGGATCCCTGCAGAGGATCTAAACAGCCTTTCACAAAGCAAGCACAGGCCTACTTATTTCCTACCTTCCTACTTTGAGGTGATTACATGTCTTTAAGTGGCATAGGCTACAAAATAAGCCTGTCAAATCGTCAACAACCTCAAGGGAAACAAACGGTTGTAGCCTACGTTCACCAGTAGGTGCTGCTGCTGCAGGAACAATGCCAATTCTAACAGGTCAGACTGGGCTTTCCGCCTGAATAACCCCAACATATAGACTAGAGCGTAACAGTGACCCCGCCCCTTTTTTAACAGCTCCGGTGCCGGTGTAGTGCCAAAAAGTGATTGTCTGCCAGAATCTGATTTGTGGCGGCGGGAGCGTTCACAGCAGCCCGTTGAGCGGTAGTGCAACAACGTCTGCTTTTCTCTGGATTAAAATAATATGCAGATACACACAACTGCATTATAATGTAATTATAGCAAAGGAACGTGTCTTCGAAAGTTTAACGTTTGTTCTTAAATCAATTTTTGGCAGGTGAAAATGCCTATTTTGTGTTGATGGTCCTTTAAAATAATTCCAAGGTGTCCTGTGAGCTCCAGTGTTTATATTATGAAGCTTATGAATGAGAATGAGATCAAGTCATATTTAGGCAGAAATCACCTGAGTAACCGTAGGCCTATGTGGTCTTCAAAATGTCCCATGCATTTATCTCGTCCACTTTTCGTAGAATCCTTATAAAAAGAGTAAGCCTTTAACCAATAAGCCAATCGTTCGTTATGGTAGTCGTGACCATATTATGTTTGATTCGGGCATAAAAAGAATTTGGAAAACGGAAGAAAAGGCAAAGGTACAAGACTGTACATTATTTTGTGAACAAGTGAATGAACTACTCATCCCATAAACCATTGCGAACCCTTTCCGACAACTTCCAAGCTCGATAGTTTAGCGTGCTTCTTGCACCTTTGTAGCCTAATTAGTATAGTGTTTATATTTTTAATAAAAGTTGTGTCATATATTGTTTGTGTATGTATAGTGTTTCATATAGTGTATATAGTGTTGTCATCGACATGGTACAGTCCTGACTGCAATCACCGCTCGCGCGTCCAACAACAATGCCGATTCCAAATGTGTGTCGGCTAAGACAGAGTGTTATATAATGGGTTATATAAGGTAATAACGTTTCTCGTTTTTAATACATGTGATTTTAGTTACGTATTCATTCAACATTATGTATTCCTAGGCTTTATACTACCCAAATTACTATACAACACTGCTATCTCATATATTTTTATTTTGTTTTTAATCATATATCATCGTATATTCTATATCAACATATTTTTCAATATGTACAGCTCATTTCATCTACAGCTCTTAACAACAACTCTAACTTTCCATGAGTCTAAGGGACATCATGGTTGCTCTGTGTGGTAAACGATCGAGTTCAGTGGTAGCAGTAATCGACGACTTGACTTTCGTAGGTAAACGTTTCCATGGTAACAGCGAGCTCCACCAATCAAAGACGTCGTGTTACACTTTAGGATTGTGGGTAATGCAGTCCTTCTAAATGACATCGCGAATAAAACTTGTTTTCTTGAAACCTTCCTTTAGTTTTTGGTTTCTAAAGTTGCCTATCCTATCATTGCACAATAAAACGGCCGGTTGTAAGTATACATTGTATGGTTACGACGTAATGGCTTTTAATCAAAATCTCGGCGGGAAAAATGAATGGGATTTTTACTTCCGGCGCTCTATTGAGTCGCCTTCGAAGTGTTGAAAGGCTCATTGTAATGCCATCCATTTGAAGACATGTTAGCATCTCCCAGTGCCTCATTCCAAGGAGGAAATAATAGTAGATAGCAGCAGCTGCATCCATCATTGCCCTACCTTGTGGTGCCTACTATCATGTATGAGGAACCTATCGTGTTATCTCATAAAAAATCACGTTATCTCATAATTATGAGATACTATCTCGTAATTATGAGATAATTATCTCATAATTACGAGATAATATGTCATAATTATGAGATACTATCTCGTAATTATGAGATAATTATCTCATAATTACGAGATAACGTGATTATTTTTTTTTACTCATGTGAATGCAATGAGCTTCCGTATATACCAGTATCCCAAATTAAAAAAACATACAAATGTTTTAATTTAAAGCCAGCTATAGTTTCTACCCGGAACATAATATTGGCGACACACAAAATGGCGACCTCCTTACTGCGGATAGGACGACTCGGGGCTCTCAAGGTAATCCTCACATGTCACCTTTACGTGTTAATGTTACACAAAATGAAAAGTCGTATGTTAACGTGAAGGTGGTTTTATCGTGAATTCATGCATATATGATATCTATGTCCCGCCCTGCTGACCCCGGCAGATAGCTGGATTATGATCAGGGATGGTACAAAAATACACATATTAATATTAATACACTTTAGATTAGGGACCACATATTCACCATTCACTAGCTGCTAAGATCATAATTTATGTACAACAACTTCCTTACTTACCATCAATAAGCAGTAATTAGGAGGTTATTGAGGGAACACTCTAATATTAAAGTGAATGGCCTAGTAGTTGTAGAATATGGTCATGCAGAATAATAATGCATTAATAAGTGCTTTATAATGACTAATAAAGAGCCAATATATGGTGAATATGTGGTCCCTAATCTAAAGTGTTACCATTAATATTAATACCATTTATTTGTACAGAGAGTCTAGCCCAAAGTGCGTTTACTCTTTAGCACCAAAACAAAATATTGTATTGTATAGTTAGTACTGTATAGTACTGTACTGTATAGTTAGTACTGTATAGTTAATACTGTATAGGTAGTACTGTATAGTTAGTCACACTGTATAGTTAATCCTGTATAGTAGTCACTGTATAGTTAGTACTGTATAGTTAGTACTGTATAGTAAGTATAGTTAATACTGTATAGTTAGTCCTGTATAGTTAGTCACTATATAGTTAGTCACTGTATAGTTAGTACTGTATAGTAAGTATAGTTAATACTGTATAGTTAGTCCTGTATAGTTAGTCACTATATAGTTAGTCACTGTATAGTTAGTACTGTATAGTAAGTATAGTTAATACTGTATAGTTAGTCCTGTATAGTTAGTCACTATATAGTTAGTCACTGTATAGTTAGTACTGTATAGTTAGTACTGTATAGTTAATACTGTAGTTAGTCATGTATTAGGGGTGGTTAATTGGTCCAATTTCCCGATTTGATTCGATTCCGATTATTGAAGTCTCGATTCGATTATAGACCGATTTTCGATTATTAACGATTATCGATTTGATTTTCGATTATTATAGTTACCGACTGAAGTCTATTTTTTTGAAAGACAGACGCAACACACACATGTTTTACTGTAGCCTTATAGCTATAATGTACACAGTTATAAAAACAGAAAACACCACACTGTGTAGCTTCAGTGATCAAATGACACTGATCAATATTTATAAATAATAATAAAATATAAATAATCGATTTTTGAAAAATTAATAATCGATTCATAATCAGTCGTTTTATAATCGCGATTAATCGATTATCGATTTTTTCACCACCCCTATCATGTATAGTTAGTACTGTATAGTTAGTACTGTATAGTTAATACTGTAGTTAGTCACTGTATAGTTAGTGCTGCATACTTAGTACTGTATAGTTAGTAGTACTGTATAGTTAGTACTGTGTAGTTAGTACTCTATAGTTAGTACTGTGTAGTTAGTCACTGTATACTTAGTGCTGCATACTTAGTACTGTATACTTAGTACTGTATAGTTAGTACTGTATAGTTAGTCACTGTGTAGTTAGTCACTGTATAGTTAATGCTGTATAGTTAGTACTGTATACTTAGTACTGTATACTTAGTACTGTATAGTTAGTAGTACTGTATAGTTAGTAGTACTGTATAGTTAGTGCTGCATACTTAGTACTGTATACTTAGTACTGTATACTTAGTACTGTGTAGTTAGTTAGTACTGTATAGTTAGTACTGTGTAGTTAGTCACTGTATAGTTAGTGCTGCATACTTAGTACTGTATAGTTAGTAGTACTGTATAGTTAGTACTGTATACTTAGTACTGTATAGTTAGTACTGTATACTTAGTACTGTATAGTTAGTACTGTATAGTTAGTAGTACTGTATAGTACTGTATAGTTAATGCTGCATACTTAGTACTGAATAGATAGTAGTACTGTATAGTTAGTACTGTATACTTAGTACTGTATAGTTAGTACTGTATAGTTAGTAGTACTGTATAGTTAGTACTGTATAGTGGGTTCATTACGTGTACGGTAGCAGCAGCGCCTTCCATTGTCACACAAATGTCAAAGCGGTGAATCAGACTAAAAACCAACAGGTTTTTTTTTTTTTTGAATTTGAATTTTTATTAGATTTCAAACATAGTGTCACAAATTAAGATCATCACAATCAAGAAACATGGCACCAGATAAAAATCATGAGGATTGCACTTAAAAGCATTACTTAAAACACTTATTTCCAAAGTGGTCCTCGGTGTTACAAAACAAAGACATAGAACATAGAACAAATATACAGTCTACCTCCCTAATTCTATAAAGAAAACCTAAACCTATCTCTATCTCTATCTCGACATCAAACCGTTAATTGTTCACTTACTGCAATAATTCTCCCCACAGATGTGCCTTCACTTTGGCTTTGAATATGTTTTTTGTTTGGCTCCGTTTGATATGCAAGGGTAGATCGTTCCATATTTGAATACCTGTGTAGAAGAATGAGCTCCTGGCTAGCTTACCCCTGATTAACGGGATGCAGGTAGGGCACCGGCACCGCATTCCTTTAAATAATACTCAGGCCTGCAGTCCAACAGGCTTAGCAGATGTTGTTCAACATAGTCTCTAAATGTAGTGCCTGCCATTTAATATGAGACACTTATTGAATACAACATTGACAGTGTTTGACAGTGAGGCCCAATCAATACTATATCTTATTACTACGTATCTCTATCGTACTTGATCCCAGTACTAGGCTTACACTATTAGTCCATTACAGCATTATACTATTGTATGGGGTTACCATAATTCCTTCAAAATACAACTTAGTGCAGTGTATTTCATTTTGTAAACGATGTCACCGCTCCAAATAATAAAGCCTATTCCAAACATTGTTGAAATAAGTCCAATTCAGTTGCATTGTGGACCACAATTTGAGATGAAAAAAACCCAACATCAGTCCTTGATCTCCAGCTTGTCCTGTTTCTCTTCTGAATTTCCATCCTGTGGTTTTGTGTTGGTGGTCCTCTTCCCCACGCCCTGTGCCTTGTTTGCAGGCCTTGCAGCTGGAGAGCTGGGGTGTGCTGCGGAGGCCAGCAGCGGCGTCTCTCTGCACACAGGGAGGAGAGCCCCCAGCTAACCAGGCTAAAGCTCCGGGCAAGAGTAAGGCCTTTTTTATTCCTCACTGGTTAAGTTTGATAACTATTTCATTGTTTATTTTTATCATCATCGTCTTACTTTACCCTTCTATACTATTTATGTGTGTTTATTTATAGTTTGTCATACAAACCCTGTTTTGTGTGCCATAATGTTTTATGACAATGGGATTCACTTTTCAAAATGTTAATGTAACATTTATTATAACCCACCTCCATCAGCGCCTGGCCAAGTTCAGATTAAATAAAGTTGATCAGTATAACTTTATTTAATAACTTTTGAAGTTGTTCCATATTTCAGTGACTAACATCTGTTAAATTGTCTATTTTCTTTGTTGAATCAATACTATAACGCATAATCAAAATAACACCACAACTTAATAAACTAAGTTACTTTCAGCATTTCAACTTGGGTTTAGGTTTATCATAAAACGTTCTCATACTGTGTGCTTAAATTACCTTGGCAACCAGATATTTTCTTCTGTGAGTCCATCGATATTCTGACTAATCCAAAATTTGTGACACTGGCTTAGGTCTTAATAAGGGGGCCCAGAAATCTGTTTCAGAACGGCGACATGAGAGCTGCATCCTTTTAGAGGCCACTCCAGCCAGCTTTAAACCCTATTCCCTGTGACTGTTTAACTGTTGCTGTTTACCATTCTCCTCAGCAGTAGAGGCTCCAGATGAGAGAGCAGCCTTGCTAGCCTACAAGACCGCAGTTGCCTTCCCCGTTAAGCTTGCGCCCGCTGGGTTTGCCCCAGCTCCACTACTAGGTGAACCTCAACCTGAGGCCATCCCTGCCTCTCAGACAGCTGTGGCCGCTGCCGCCGCCTCCACAACCGCACCCCCCGTTGCTGAGGCCGCTCAGCCTAGTCACACTGACCCAGCCCAGCAGGTCGCTGCTGAAGCCCCTCCCTCCCCACCTGAGCCGGTGGTTACTGAAACTCCGGTATTAGCCAAAACTACAGAAGATGTGACTCCAGCAGTGGCCGACTCCTCTGCAGGCCATGTCGATGCCATTACCGAGACCGCACCCCCCGTTGTTGAGGCTGTGGTAGAGGCTGTGGCCCCTGCCATTGAGGCTGCAGCCCCTGTCATTGAAGCTGTAGCAGAAGTTGTGGTCCCTGTAGCTAAGGCTGCAGCCCCCGTTGTTGAGGCTGTGACGGAAGCTGCGGCCCCCGTTGTTGAGGCTGTGGTAGAGGCTGTGGCCCCTGCCATTGAAGCTGTGGCAGAAGCTGTGGTCCCTGTCACTGAGGCGGCGGCCCCCGTCGTTGAAGCTGTGGCCGAGGCTGCAGCCCCCGTCATTGAAGAGGCTGCTCCTGTAGCAGCTGCCCCTGAGCCCGTTGTGGAGGCTGCCCCTGAGCCCGTTGTGGAGGCTGCCCCTGAGCCCGTTGTGGAGGCTGCCCCTGAGCCCGTTGTGGAGGCCGCTCAGCCTAATTACACTGACCCAGCCCCGCAGGTCGCTGCTGAAGCCCCTCCCTCCCCACCTGAGCCGGTGGTTACTGAAACTCCGGTATTAGCCAAAACTACAGAAGATGTGACTCCAGCAGCGGCCGCCTCCTCTGCGCCCGAAGAGCCATCCGCAGATGGATCGTCCTCTTCCTCTTCCTCCAGCAGCGACTCCGACTCTGACTCTGATTCCGACTCTGATTCCGAGGCCCCAGAAGTGGGGGTGAAGACGAAGACAAAGATGGAGGGGTCCTCCGCCACAGCGCACTCTGCTGGAGAGGTCGGCGTGAGCGAAGACGGCGTCACCCCCGGAGCTCCAGCTGAAGCGAAGGACCAGACCAGAGATGCTGAGCAGGAGACGCCTGTGCTCGAAGCCATTCCCGCGGAAACGCCCGCCACCTCAGAAACCCAGACCACAGAAGCCGCTGAGGTAACCGTGGATACGGCCACTGCAGTCACCGGTGAGGCCTCCGAGGAGTTGGTGGACTCTGCTCCACAGATCTCCTCTGCGGCTGAAGAAGCTATCACAGACGCGGCTCCAGAGATCTCCTCCATGGCCGAAGAAGCGGTCGCAGACGCCGCTCCCCAGGTCCCGGAATCCGCTGCCAAACTGCCATCGGACCCCCAACCGACGCCAGACACAACCATTGAAACCTCACCTCCTCCTACCTCCTCCCCTGCTTCCTCTTCTCAGGAAACCCTATCAGAAGGACCAGCCGTTGTCCTTGAAGCTGCACCAGAAGCTCACATCGAACCCGAGACCCAGGCACCGTTAGAAACCGGGCCTGAAGCCCCGCTGGTTGAAGCAGTGGCCGAAGCCCCTATTGAAGCTGCGCCCGCTGCAGAAGCGGCGCCTGCAGCAGATGCCGCGGACGTTGCGCCTGCAGCCGAAGCTACACCCGCGGTGGAAGCTGAAGCCCCAGTAGTAGCAGCAGCAGCAGCAGAAGAGAGCCCAGAGCCTGTGTCTGAAGCGGCCCCAGCTGAGGCGGCTCCTGAGGCTGCAGTGGAAGCGGCAGCCCCTGTAGAGGGCGCCGATGAGCTGGTGGATCCCGCTCCGGTCTTGACTGAAGCCGCAGGGGAGGAACTCCAAGCGGAGGCCCCCGCTGAGCCTGAAGCGGTTGAAGCGGTTGAAGCAGTTGCAGCAGTTGAGGCGTCTGAGGGTACACACTGCACCACCACCTCTACCCTAAACCTCTCCTCCTTCTCCCGCTCCACTGTGGATCTAAAAACACCCTACAACTGACCATACTTTCCTATTGTTCTATTTCTATAATGCTATATATATATATATACCATCACAGAGTAAACCGAGTCTTAAAGCAAACCTTGGGGGCAGCACCATCCCCGGCGATATAAAGATTATTTCATTGTCTCTTTACAATTGGCTGAAATCGTGGCGGTGACATCGCTTCGCTTGTCCCACAAAGCACGGGGCAAGTGGTTGGCGCTTGGTGCTGTCCCTGAGGTTTAGTTTTAGTGTTTGTAAGAATTTGTGTTTTTTAAATACCTCCCCTCACACAGATGCTTTTGCATTACCAGCCTTTCTTTCTCAATAGCTCTTTCATGTTCACCACATTGTTTTTGCTTCGCCATTCGTTCCGTCGGTGGCCACAATGAGCAAAGGAATCCCATCAACTTGGTATTTCACATTTTTAGTCTCCGCCTCCGCTACCGCTGCGGTCTCAGCGAAGCCCCTAGGCCGCCACTTCATTTTATAGTTTTCCATTCAAACACAGCGGGTTTTCACTCCATTCCATTTCCAGTGAAACGCTCGTCGTTAACTGATCGGAAATCAGTTATGCCGCTCAGTAAAAATATCGTGAGCGT
>JAOPHQ010004088.1:2500-68469 GCA_030340625.1 Merluccius polli | reverse complement strand
ATTACCTATTGTTTCTGATCGGTTTCTCTATTGATTTCCTATTGTTTCTGATCGGTGTCTCTATTCATTGTATTGATTACCCCTGTGTGGCAGGTCGCATCACAGCCTATCAGAGAAATGAACATTCATGAGCAAGCTACAACCTTTGCCTTTATCAAATCTATTGATATATTTTTAACCATGAAAGGGGTGGTGACTTTTAAGATCTTCCATAGGATTTACTAAGCAGCTTTCACAAATATTTTATTCTAATTTGAAAAGTCTTAAGTATTGATTGATGTAAAATCTAAAATCTATTTTGTATGACAATATGTTGGATATTTTGAACAACATTTTTGTAATGAAGAGCTCTGATATCAGTTTTCATGTGATAAGCCTAACATGGGGACTTGATTTAAAGCAGATTAATATTATATTCATAAATGCGGGCTATGGGAAAAGCTAATGATGTTCATGTTGTGAAGGACTTTAAACTGAAATATTGATTCCTTGTGTTGTGTTGGGAACAACACGGCAGCAGAACATGTCCATGTACATGTAAGGGACTATTGTTCTGTTGTATTTGTTCATAAAGCATAATGGTAATAAACAACTCGGTGTGTCCAACTGAATGTTGTCGTCTCTATTCACCTCTTCCTCAGTGTGTGGAGGGGAGGATATCACTATTCCCTCCTTTGTGCCTTGAGTAGAAATATAGTTAACAATGGCATATGTTTAATCATGATCAATAAAGTACCTTCATAATCTAATGGTTATGGTGTTAACAGTGTGCACTCATGTAAAATATCTATAGGATGAGGTGTGTGTGTGTGTGTGTGTGGTGTGTTGTGTAGAGAGAAGTCAACTCCCAGCTGAAAAGTACTGGGTTTGATCCCCAATGTCTGCAGCCAAACCGCTACCTGCTACTTAATCGCATGCATGTTATTAGTATTAGTTTATTTAACAGGAGGCAAGTCTTTATTTGTACAGCCCTTAATCACAGTTACAGTCTCAAAGGGCTTCACAGGCCACACATTGACGACACCCCCTAACCCTTAGCCCCCCCGCAGGGCAAGAAAAACCTCCCTTGATTATCAGGAAGAAACCTTGAGAAGGCAGAGTGGGGATCCCTCCTTCCAGGGATGGTAAGGACTGCAATGGGCACCATAAATGACACACACACACATCGTATTACAAGCAGGCATTTTAAGTACAAAAAATTGAAAATGAATTGTGTCCATGGTGAGGTGCTGACTGGTGAGCAGCTGGTAGCCGTCCAGTGCGGTGGACAGACGTCCAGTCATGATCACAGCAACACACTAAAACTGGACAACTTTATAGTTAGATGTGGAGGACACACACACACGTCGCATGTCCCCGGATGATTAAAATAACAAAATGAAGACGTCAGAGTGCGCCTGGGTTCTGCAGACCGGAGCTAGCCGTCAGTGGGCGGATACCTCAGAGTGTGTCTGAGCCATAGGCTGCAGCACAGCCGCAAGTGGGAGGGGCTTGTTCGTCCCCACATCTGATTGGTTGAGCGGCTGCATCTAAATAGAAACACAAGCAACGGGACCGGAGAAGAACCAAGGACTGGAAGAGCCAAACTAAGGTCATTTAAATGTGCGACGTTAGTGTGTAAAAGTATGTTATATGGTATGATGCGATTTGAATGAACGAATAAAATAAAAGGTAATTGACGCGATGCCATTTCCCTCTGCAGATTTCGATGCAACTTGGAGCCCAACATGGCAGAGGTTAGTAGTGACAGCGAGCTTGCAGTGATGGGAGTCCAAGACGGGTGATGTTACGTTACTGTGGTGTGATTACGTTCATGTGTATTTCGACGTGAGTAAAAGGTAGAGGTTTAGGTCAAAGTGGTTGTGCCTTTTATCTGTGTCATTGAATTCACCGTAAACAGTTCATCAAAGACTGACACCTGTGGCACAAAACTCCGTCGTGGGATTGGTTGTCACTGTTACGCCCCTGCAAAGTGGGGATAAATAATCACGAGAGTGATAGCATAGTTGTTTCTTCAGTAAGAACTTTACTAGAATGAGCATTTGCAAAAACATCACAATTTACAATGTATACTTCACACAGAGGTAGTGCTGGTGTAGTGTATTTTCTGATATACATTTACAGGTTATTCTACTTCTTTCTTTTATTCACTGTATTTCACTCATTCGTTATATGTAGAATACTGCTGTGTCATAAGAGAACATTCCTGTGTCTCTCTAGTAGCTATTAGGGGTAATCCTGAGGGCTGAGGGGCAGCAGGATGCCCTGATGACCCCAAACTAATGAAAAGATGCCCTGATGACCACCGAAAGTGTCTCCATATGTGGCTTAAGATAGGGAGCTGTTTGTGTTGTGTTGTAGATCTGAGGGCGTATTGTTTCGGCTTGCCAGACTGCCACGCATTGTATGGCCCAGAGAGGCCTATAAGAAGTGTGTGCATTAGAGAGGATTCAGTTTCGGACCCCATTGGGGGATTCGGACTCAGATTGGGAGGAGATTCGGCCGCCATTCAGATGCACAGAATGTCATCCCGCTTGTGTTCTCTGTTAAATAAAAAGGTATTCACTCAGACACTTTTGGGAGCGGACCTCCATCATTTCATCATCCACAAACCAGCATGCTGGCAGCCGAGAAGAATACACCGCTATGGGGGTATTATTGAGACAATATTATTTGTGTGTGCGTATCTCAATCTGTGTGTGTGTAATAAGATTTGTGTGTATTCACATTTGTGTGTATTCACATTTGTGTGTGCGTAATAAGATTTGTCTGTCTGTATTCACATTTGTGTGTGTAAAAAAATCTGTGTCTGTATTCACATTTGTGTTTGTGATGGGATTTGTGTGTCTGTATTCACATTTGTGTGTTTGTGATAAGATTTGTGTGTCTGTATTCACATTTGTGTGTGTGTAAAAAAATCTGTGTGTCTGTATTCGTTTTGCAAGTGAAGACAAATCTGCAAATGCGTACTGAGATCTGTAAGTGTACACACATCTGTGAATGTGTAAACAGATCTGTAAATGCGTACTGAGATCTGTAAATGTCTGTCATCAGTTATAACTCAGGCGGGAGCTCTGATTGGCCGTCTTTTTACACGTGGATTTTGGCACACTTCTGCCGTGCAGATCTGCAAATGCGATCCGTGTGTAAAAACGATTTGTCTGTAACTTCACGCAATACAGTCTACACACCACTAGTCGGCGCGTAGCAGTGATGTTAAGCGTGTCATTGTCATGGGTAAGATGGCTGCCGTTAATGACACTGGCCGGTCGTCGGAAACTTCGAACAACTCATGGGCTTTACAATGCGTTTATTTATGAGGAAAACAAACGTTAACTTACCCATGAGTTGTTTGAAGTTCCCTTTCCCTCCTCCCCGCCCACTTCCCCTCGGCTCTCCAAGTGGCCTCCGTGTGACGTATTACCAAGGGCTGAGGGCGAGTGAGCGAGGGCGACTCAACCCAGTATTGAAACGCAGCTAATGATTCACCGCTACCGGAAACACGACTGAACGAACGAACGAACGAACGACTCTTTTTGGCGAACTGAACGACGCGAACTGATTCGCACAAACGAATCATGAAATCCATCACTATTATGTGGGCGAGAGACAAAAGCAATCGATCTCAGGATCTCAGATTGAGACCACCTTATAGATCACAGAGAAAACACTTTTACATCTTAAATAAAACAATTACGAATAAGGAATTAAACAATATAACAGGAAGGACCTTTTAAGCATTTTTAACCCTTTTCAGACAGTCTGTATGTATTTTACCCACTTTTATGGTAGTTAAGCCTTATGAACTGTATATATGAAATCTCATTACAACATTTTTAATATTGCAGATCATGAACTTACTTTTTTTTTTTTTTAACCTTTGGCTAATGATGTGTAACCTTTTAACTTGTCACATCACTAGCTGTAGCGTCCCCATGTGTTTCAGTTGGTTGTATCTGCCAAGCGTCACGCTTTGAGTGACAGTCACGCAATTTGACCCATTCTCACACCACACGCCACACTTGACATTTGTCCGCTTATTTCCCCATTCAATACTCTATTTTTTTTTTTTCATGATAATAAACTTTGGTCCTCGCGGCCGTAGTTCGAGTAACTCTGATTGACTGACCGAGATAACCAATCCCAGACCATCAGTCCTTTGTGCCTAAATCCAGAGCTATAGGGAAAACAGAGTTGCGACACGCTCTGATGTCGCCGCCAGGGCTGTCACGTGGTTCATGTAAGCCTCAATAGTTCCAAACAAACCGCAAGCTGCCATAGCGGTCATTGACTTGTATTGACAGAGTGAGCTATTGCATGCAAACATCACAATAAAACACACGTTTTTGCGCTATTGCATGTATGTTAGCGTCAATTATGCTTTTGAGCTGTAGTACTGCATTACTTTTGAATAATAATAATAATACGCTTTTGGCGGGAGAAGTTCGTGTTAGCTTGGTTAGGTTACTTACGTGAGTGATGCTAAATTTATAAGGTTGGTTGTTCTGTATTTGCACTTCGATAAACAAGTTACCATTTAATTTGTACCATTATTATTATTATTGCACTCTTAGCACTTACCTGTTTTGTGAAATGTCAGCTTTTCCAAAGTACGTTTTATCTTTATTACCAAGTTTAGTTATTTTAAAAGGACATGTAGGAGACTAAAGGACATTTAGTTATTTTTGTAGGACATGGATCAGAACCATGGAGACTTTAAGATGGAGCCATGTATCAGATCTATCCAACAACCACTAATTATGCTTGAATATGATCAGTCAAAATCTAACTCTACAAGCAACTATTCACACTGGCAATTTATGTTAGAGCTGATGGACTGGAATAAGTATGCCTAGTACAAAAGTTGTTAAATAAACAAGATTTTTATTTAAAAAAAATATTGAAACAAGAACAATTGTGTGTGTGTTTGTGTGTGTACAAGAAAAAGAAATGAATAGGAATAATAATAATAAGGGACTCATTTTCTCCGGGTAGGAAATGAGTCCTTAGCCCAAGTGAAGGAGTTTAAGTACCTCGGGGTCTTGTTCGCGAGTGATGGTACGATGGAGCGTGAGATTGGCCGGAGAATCGGAGCAGCGGGGGGCGGTATTGCGTTCGCTTTACCGCACTGTTGTGATGAAAAGAGAGCTGAGCCGCAAGGCAAAGCTCTCGATCTACCGGTCGATCTTCGTTCCTACCCTCACCTATGGTCATGAGGGGTGGGTGATGACCGAAAGGAAGAGATCGCGGATACAAGCGGCCGAGATTAGTTTTCTCAGGAGGGTGGCTGGCTTCTCCCTTAGGGATAGGGTGAGAAGTTCAGTCATCCGGGAGGAACTCGGATTAGAGCCGCTGCTCCTTTGCTTGGAAAGGAGTCAGTTGAGGTGGTTCGGGCATCTGGTAAGGATGCCCACTGGACGCCTCCCTTGGGAGGTGTTCTAGGCACGACCAGTGGGGAGGAGACCCCGGGGAAGACCCAGGACTAGATGGAGAGATTATATCTCAACACTGGCCTGGGAACGCCTAGGGATCCCCCCGTCAGAGCTGGTCAATGTGGCCCGGGAAAGGGAAGTCTGGGGCCCCCTGCTTGAGCTGCTGCCCCCGCGACCCGACCCCGGATAAGCGGACGACGATGAGTGAGATGAGTGAGTGATAATAAATGTTGTTATTACCATACATAATATATTATTATATTAATAAATAATAATAATAATAATAATAATAATAAGAACAAACTAGAACAATAACAGCAGTGTATGTTAACAAACAAAAACCCTTAACAGACAAACAAAGTGGGGCAATGAAACCATAAACACACACAGATGGCTCTGGAGAAGTCCTCACAGCCGCCTCACTCAAGACTGCCTGGGAAAGGGCTCCTGCATGTGTCACGGGACGAGGCTAAAGGCTGGTGGCATAAATGGACAAAGATTGTAAAGGTGAAGGCAGGGTCAAAAGATCTTGCTTTGTTTAAGGGTCCTCAATGAAAACTTCAAACCAATACACAAGCAAACAAGACCTTGTATGGCAGTTCCATTCACACCCTTCTCACGCTTTCCATCTGTAACCTGTAAGAAAGTAAACCGGGTCAGGGAGAATGGTTAGATATGACAGCAGGTAGCGCTTAGTCTGTACTTGATATAATATGTGCTAGCACCAGCGGCCTCCGCTGCTAGCACCAGCAGCCTCCACTGCTAGCACCAGCCACCGGCAGCCTCCACTGCTAGCACCAGCCACCAGCAGCCTCCACTGCTAGCAGCAGCAGCCTCCACTGCTAGCACCAGCAGCCTCCACTGCTAGCAGCAGCAGCCTCCACTGCTAGCACCAGCCACCAGCAGCCTCCACTGCTAGCACCAGCAGCCTCCACTGCTAGCACCAGCCACCAGCAGCCTCCACTGCTAGCACCAGCAGCCTCCACTGCTAGCACCAGCAGCCTCCACTGCTAGCACCAGCCACCAGCAGCCTCCACTGCTAGCACCAGCAGCCTCCACTGCTAGCACCAGCAGCCTCCACTGCTAGCACCAGCCACCAGCAGCCTCCACTGCTAGCACCAGCAGCCTCCACTGCTAGCACCAGCAGCCTCCACTGCTAGTACCAGCAGCCTCCACTGCTAGCACCAGCAGCCTCCACTGCTAGCACCAGCCACTGCCAGCAGCAGACACCGCCAGCAGAGCTTTGTCCTGTTGAATAAACAAACAAATTGTTGTTCTATTGTTGTTTTATCTGTGTCTAGTAAGATGACATTGAGTGCTTTGAAAGACGCCTCTAAATAAAATGCATTATTATTATTATTATTATTATTGTAGTAGCAGTTATAGCAGCAGCAGGAGTAAAACAGTTAGCATTTAATTAATAGCAGTAATAGCAGTAGCATTTTAGTATTAGTGTGAGAGTGGGGCTACATTAGCAGTATAGTATTTTGATAATGTTTTAAAACCTAACAATCAAAACAACTTTACATAATGTCACCTGACAACAAAAGGTTAACGCACTTTAATGAAATGATCCCGTTAATTACCTCACGTTAGCCTCCGTTACCAAGCTTTCAGTTAGGTCCTGAATCCATTTAGGGACCCAACGGGAGGCGGGTCTGGACGTCTCCAACTCTCTTTCACACACAACAGCGCCGACATTTAAAACCCACTCGACGTTCTCTGTCAACGGGAATACCCATTGACGTAATCAACTTAACACTACACAAACATACTTGAGAGTAATTCGGCTTCCTATGTACATGTTTCAAAGGTGACCGGTATGAGCAGATCTGCAGCTGTCTCGTACTGCCAAGCTGGTCTTGGTACTTCCTCATTCAAATGCTGACGCAGAACGAGTTTTCTCTGTGGTTGGACTGAACGAAACCAAAACCCGAAACAGTTTGGCTCTGGAGGAACTATCATCCATCATGACAGTGAAGATGGCGAGCCTTGAGCCACAGTGGTTTAAGTGGGAGCCCCCTGCCTCTGTCATCAAGGCGTCAACATCTGCGACAAACACCGACAACATGAGACATGTCCCCGAGAGGAGAGGGGAGGAGACGAGAGGAGAGGAGAGGGGAGGAGACGAGACGAGAGGAGAGGGGAGGAGACGAGAGGAGAGGGGAGGAGACGAGAGGGGAGGAGAGGAGAGGGGAGGAGTCTATTCCAGGAAAACGAAACTTAAGGTTCCCCGAAACCAAAGCCAGTCGACGTGGAGGCGGTTCTCTCTTTCAGGAGGAAAATAAAACGCATTTGAACAAATCGACTGACGGACAGGAACTACAGCAAGGTGAGTAAAACGGCAGCACTGTGAGATAAAGTTAAAACCTGTCTTCCCGTCATGGGATTAGAAAGATAATGGCGTTGCTCAACACATAAACCTTGTGGTCTGTGTCTAGGAATGGCCTCTGCTATCACTTCCTGGTCTGAGGACAACTTTTCCTGCTCCATCTGTCTGGATGTGTTCAACAGCCCAGTTTTCACACGATGTGGACACAACTTCTGCAGAACCTGTATTACAAAGTTCTGGGATGACCAAGTCCAGTACAAATGTCCCGTTTGCAACGAGCTTTTCCACACAAGACCTGATCTACGAGTCAATACCTTCATATCAGAGATGGTGGATCAGTTTAGACGGTCCGTACGAGTCAAAGAGCAGCCTAGCGTTGAACCAGGAGAAGTTCCCTGTGACGTCTGTACTGGGACCCAGCTGAAGGCTGTGAAGTCCTGCCTAGTGTGTTTTGTCTCTTACTGCCACACCCACCTGGAGCCACATCAGACAGTTGCACGCCTGAAGAAACATCGGCTGGTCGAGCCTATGGACCGCCTGGAAGACAGGATGTGTAAGAAACACGAACGACTGCTGGAGCTCTTCTGCCAGACTGACCAGGTGTGTGTGTGTCAGTTCTGCACAGACAGTGACCACAAGTCCCATCCTGTTGTACCTCTAAAGGAGGAATATGAAGTGAAGACGGTCCAGCTGGGGAAGATAGAGTCTGAAGTTCAGCAGATGATCCAGGAGAGAAAACGAAAGATTCAGGAGATCAAGGACACAGTCGACCGCAGCAAAGCAGACGCAGACAGAGAGATAGCCGACGGTGAGAAGGTCCTCACTGCTCTGATCAGCTGTGTTGAAAAGCAGCGGGATGATTTCAACCAAACGGTCAAAGAGAAACTGAAATCCACAGAGAAACAAGCTGAAGACCTCATCAAAGAGCTGGAGCAGGAAATAGAAGATCTGACCAATAGAAGCTCAGAGGTGAAGCAGCTCACACACACTGAAGACCACCTCCACTTCCTCCAGACCTTCACATCCCTGAAGAATCCTCCACCCACCAGGGACTGGACCACGGTGGAGGTCCGTCCTCCATCATACGTAGGGACCTTGAGGAGATCCCTGGATCAGCTGGAGGAGACACTGAGCATGGAGATGAAGAAGACACTGAGCATGGAGATGAAGAAGGTGCCTGACCTGAGATCATCTCTAAAGAAGTGTAAGTGTCTGTTTAGTTTGATTAACACACACTAACTATTTAGATGGAAGTCCACACAGCAGTAGGTGACGTCCGTTCATTCAGATCCTACTGGAATGAAGATGATGTTGATGATCATGTCTCTTACATGGATTATAAGTCATATTATTATGATTATTACGTTTGTATTTTATTATAGTTATTATTGGGTCTATTTATTATTATTTATTCTAAATATGTTTTAATTCATATTATTAGTATAATTGTTATTATATTATGATTATTGTTATTATTTATTGCTATCATTATTACATTAGACATAACCATAATAATCAGGATACTATTCATCGTAATTATGTGTATTTTATATTCTAAACATGATATAAATTAAAATAATACTATTGTCTTGTTGCTATTAATATTTTAATTATTACATTAGCCATACCAACATAATAATTATAATATTAACATGAATAATTATACATGTATTCCATGTTGGAACCATTTTATACAATTATAATTATAATAATGCAGCCTACTATAAGGGGTGATGCTGTTTAATAATATCGTTAGGGTAGGAAATGAGAAGAGTGCAGAAATGGAAAGCCCTGGAACATGAACTAGGACTGTTCTCACCATTTACAGCAGCAAAGAGCCCCAAACTATCACTCAGCAGTATTTACAGTCCGCTGATGTTTTAAACACTAAACTACCGCTGCCACCATACTCACAAAGAAAACACAAGAAAACATATTCATTCATCTTTCATTCATTTGAAGTTCAAATAACCTCAGTTCAGCCCCCCCCCCCCCCTCTATGGGTGTGAACACTACATACTAATACACATCACTTCCACATTAGTAGTTTGTATTTGTTGTTTATAGTGTAATACAAGTGACCAACATGGAAACTAACTAAACCGACTGTATGACAGCACAAGACAAGCAGAAGAACTCGACTCAAACCAACCAAACACAACTCAACACAGAACAACACAACACAACACAACAACAACACAATACAAACTAAGGGTTTCTATTGTCGTACGCATGTGTGTAGGTGTGTGTGTGGGGTTTGTGGGTGGATGGTTTCTGTGTGAAAGATATGGAGGGGAGATGGAGCAAAAGGATCAAGGGAAGAAAGAAAAATATAAAATAATAAAATAAAACCTGGATACTTCTACCAGCAACATTTAGACAAAACAGATCCCAGCAAAATGAACAAATGAATAAATGATGTGATACTAATATCAATAAATGAATAAATAGACAAAACGTGAGACAACTAAACAAAATACACCACTCAAATCAGAAGCCGGGCAAATTAATATTACCACTGCCAACGCCACCACTACGTATAATAGTAATCATAATGTGGCAATAGCAATACTAACAATACTAACAATAATAACAACAATAATGATAACAATAATAATTCTAATAATAGATAATTATGTGTGTATACGTATGTGTACGTATGTTTATGTATGTGTGTATAGTCTGAACCACTTCTGTGGTACTAGCAGTTCATTTGCAGCCTGTATGTGAGCTCACTTTGTTCAGCCTGTTTACAGGTGTCCCTTTGAAGCTCCATTACAATGGATGTGTATTGGAACCTTTAACAGTTTAATATCTTACAGTATGCAAAGTATTGCTCAGATATTTCATATGATCATAAGCTCACCATGCTGAACATTTTGATGTATAATATGTGTAGATAGTGTAAATATTGTGGGTGTAGATGCAGTTTATACATTTTTCTAGGTTTCAATGTTTTGACTGACAGCCGCTCACACACACATGGGATTTAAATTAACTTTAACTTTAATGATCTTAAAAACTATAAATACTATGGCTTATAAAAGTCACAGCACACTATTCCACTATAGTACCTATCATAGGATATATTTTTGTCTTTCTATGTTAATGTTTGTGCAAGTGATGATGATGACGATGACGATGATGATGATGATGATGATGATGATGATGATGATGAACGGTTGGGTCGGTGTAACAAAGTTCAGCACCGGACCGGTGTACCGTATTTGACCACTAGGTGTCATCTACGGTGGCCGAGAAGGGTCACAACACATGCAAACACCACAACACCTGCAAATTCAGAAAACACTTTCATCGATTACACAACACGTGCGATGCAACTTCCAAAACACACGCATATTCAGAAAACACCTGCAAATTCAAAAAAACACCTGCAAACTCAGAAAACACCTGCAAACTCAGAAAACACCTGCAAACTCAGAAAACACCTGCAAACTCAGAAAACACCTGCAAACTCAGAAAACACCTACATTGAGTTCACAACACGTGCGTTGCAAATATTCACAACACGAGCAAATAGGGAAACGAACTGCAAGTAATGACAACGGAAATGTTTCCGGGGGGACCATAATATCGGACGGACCCATAGCCGGTTGGCGGTTCTATTCAATTACGGACGTCTTCAGTCATTGGATTGTGCTACAAGAGGTACGTGTTTCTCTTTTATTATGACAGACTTCTCGATGTGCTCTGATAACGAAGTGGTTTTGTGTGTTTTTAACATATTAAGTCATTGTCCCCATAACGTATTAGTCCATGCAGATAATTGTTAAACGTTCTCCAAACGTTGTTAGCTGGAAGCTAGCTCCAATGTTCCTAAACAACCGTTATCAGAGCACATCGACAAGTCTGTCATAATAAAAGAGAAACACGTACCTCTTGTAGCACAATCCAATGACTGAAGACGTCCGTAATTGAATAGAACCGCCAACCGGCTATGGGTCCGTCCGATATTATGGTCCCCCCGGAAACATTTCCGTTGTCATTACTTGCAGTTCGTTTCCCTATTTGCTCGTGTTGTGAATATTTGCAACGCACGTGTTGTGAACTCAATGCAGGTGTTTTTTTTTAATTTGCAGGTGTTTTCTGAATATGCGTGTGTTTTGGAAGTTGCATCGAACGTGTTGTGTAATCGATGAAAGTGTTTTCTGAATTTGCAGGTGTTGTGGTGTTTGCATGTGTTGTGACCCTTCTCGGCCACCGTAGTCATCCACTAAACATCGCATCATGTTCATCACGTGGTCCTCCTGCTGATTACAACACAATACAAGTTGGATCTGGGAGACTTTTTTATTGGTCTCTTCGTGACAAATGCCGGTCCAGTCGGTTTACCGGACCGGAAAACCGGGAATGGACCCGACCTTCAGCCCCTAATCATGTCTTGTTCTCCCGTCAGATGCCTGTGGACTCACACTGGACCCAAACACAGCCCACAGACGTCTCTCTCTGTCTGAGGACCTCAGGGAGGTGAAGTGGGTTGGAGAGGATCAGTCTCATCCTGACCACCCAGAGAGATTTGACTACTGGCCCAATGTGTTGTGTAGAGAGGGTCTGACTGGCCGCTGTTACTGGGAGGTGGAGAGGAGAGGACCTGTTGATATAGGAGTGACATACAGAGGAATCACAAGGAGAGGAGGGGGTAATGACAGCCTGCTTGGAGGGAACAACAAGTCCTGGAGACTTACTTGTTATGATGATCGTTACACTGTCTGTTACAACGGTAGTGAAACAGTCATCCGTCTCCCCCCCCCTGTCTCCACCAGAGTAGGAGTGTGTGTGGACCGGCCTGCTGGCTCTCTGTCCTTCTACAGAGTGTCCCCAGGTGTAGGAGGGTCCTCACACACACTGACACTCATCCACACCTTCAGCACCACATTCACCCAGGAGGTCCTCCTCCCTGGGTTTGGGTTTGGGTTTGGTCCTGGTTCCTCAGTGTCTCTGTGTGGGTTGTAGGTTATGATCCTCATCATCTCACCTCCAAACATCGCGAGCAGAAACGACTTTGCGTGCGCACAACTAACACATCACATGCAGACAGATGATTATCACAGCACTTTTAAAGTGTGGAGACATTGTAGTTTGGTGATCAATATTTCAACCAAATATCTGATGGTAATATTTGTGATATGATTACCTATTGTTTCTGATCGGTTCTCTATTTAATTGATTACCTATTGTTTCTGATCGGTACTCTCTTGTATTGATTACCTATTGTTTCTGATCGGTTCCCTATTGTATTGATTACCTATTGTTTCTGATCGGTTCTCTATTGAATTGATTACCTATTGTTTCTGATCGGTTCTCTCTTGTATTGATTACCTATTGTTTCTGATCGGTTCTATCTTGTATTGATTACCTATTGTTTCTGATCGTTTCTCTATTGAATTGATTACCTATTGTTTCTGATCGGTTCTCTCTTGTATTGATTACCTATTGTTTCTGATTGGTTCTCTCTTGTATTGACTACCTATTGTTTCTGATCGGTTCTCTCTTGTATTGATTACCTATTGTTTCTGATCGGTTCTCTCTTGTATTGATTACCTATTGTTTCTGATCGGTTCTCTATTGAATTGATTACCTATTGTTTCTGATCGGTTCTCTCTTGTATTGATTACCTATTGTTTCTGATTGGTTCTCTCTTGTATTGATTACCTATTGTTTCTGATCGGTTCTCTATTGTATTGATTACCTATTGTTTCTGATCGGCTCTCTATTGTATTGATTACCTTTTGTTTCTGATCGGTTCTCTCTTGTATTGATTACCTATTGTTTCTGATCGGTTCTCTATTGTATTGATTACCTATTGTTTCTGATCGGTTCTCTATTGTATTGATTACCTATTGTTTCTGATCGGTTCTCTCTTGTATTGACTATTGTTTCTGATCGGTTCTCCATTGTATTGATTACCTATTGTTTCTGATCAGTTCTCTCTTGTATTGATTACCTATTGTTTCTGATCGGTTCTCTCTTGTATTGATTACCTATTGTTTCTGATTGGTTCTCTCTTGTATTGATTACCTATTGTTTCTGATCGGCTCTCTATTGTATTGATTACCTTTTTGTTTCTGATCGGTTCTCTCTTGTATTGATTACCTATTGTTTCTGATCGGTTCTCTATTGATTTCCTATTGTTTCTGATCGGTTCTCTATTCATTGTATTGATTACCCCTGTGTGGCAGGTCGCATCACAGCCTATCAGAGAAATGAACATTCATGAGCAAGCTACAACCTTTGCCTTTATCAAATCTATTGATATATTTTTAACCATGAAAGGTGGTGACTTTTAGGATCTTCCATAGGATTTACTAAGCAGCTTTCACAAATATTTTATTTCTAATTTGAAAAGTCTTAAGTATTGATTGATGTAAAATCTAAAAATCTAATTTGTATGACAATATGTTGGATATTTTGAACAACATTTTTGTAATGAAGAGCTCTGATATCAGTTTTCATGTTGATAAGCCTAACATGGGACATGATTTAAAGCAGATTAATATTATATTCATAAATGCGGGCTATGGGAAAAGCTAATGATGTTCATGTTGTGAAGGACTTCAAACTGAATATTGATTCCTTGTGTTGTGTTGGGAACAACACGGCAGCAGAACATGTCCATGTACATGTAAGGGACTATTGTTCTGTTGTATTTGTTCATAAAGCATAATGGTAATAAACAACTCGGTGTGTCCAACTGAATGTTGTCGTCTCTATTCACCTCTTCCTCAGTGTGTGGAGGGAGGATATCACTATTCCCTCCTTTGTGCCTTGAGTAGAAATATAGTTAACAATGGCATATGTTTAATCATGATCAATAAAGTACCTTCATAATCTAATGGTTATGGTGTTAACAGTGTGCACTCATGTAAAATATCTATAGGATGAGGTGTGTGTGTGTGTGTGTG
Organism: Merluccius polli; assembly: GCA_030340625.1. Taxonomy (NCBI): domain Eukaryota; kingdom Metazoa; phylum Chordata; class Actinopteri; order Gadiformes; family Merlucciidae; genus Merluccius; species Merluccius polli. The sequence goes on along the minus strand of JAOPHQ010004088.1, from coordinate 53,782 downwards.
TGGTGTGTTGTGTAGAGAGAAGTCAACTCCCAGCTGAAAAGTACTGGGTTTGATCCCCAATGTCTGCAGCCAAACCGCTACCTGCTACTTAATCGCATGCATTTTATTAGTATTAGTTTATTTAACAGGAGGCAAGTCTTTATTTGTACAGCCCTTAATCACAGTTACAGTCTCAAAGGGCTTCACAGGCCACACATTGACGACACCCCCTAACCCTTAGCCCCCCCGCAGGGCAAGAAAAACCTCCCTTGATTATCAGGAAGAAACCTTGAGAAGGCAGAGTGGGGATCCCTCCTTCCAGGGATGGTAAGGACTGCAATGGGCACCATAAATGACACACACACACATCGTATTACAAGCAGGCATTTTAAGTACAAAAAATTGAAAATGAATTGTGTCCATGGTGAGGTGCTGACTGGTGAGCAGCTGGTAGCCATCCAGTGCGGTGGACAGACGTCCAGTCATGATCACAGCAACACACTAAAACTAGACAACTTTATAGTTAGATGTGGAGGACACACACACACGTCGCATGTCCCCGGATGATTAAAATAACAAAATGAAGACGTCAGAGTGCGCCTGGGTTCTGCAGACCGGAGCTAGCCGTCAGTGGGCGGATACCTCAGAGTGTGTCTGAGCCATAGGCTGCAGCACAGCCGCAAGTGGGAGGGGCTTGTTCGTCCCCACATCTGATTGGTTGAGCGGCTGCATCTAAATAGAAACACAAGCAACGGGACCGGAGAAGAACCAAGGACTGGAAGAGCCAAACTAAGGTCATTTAAATGTGCGACGTTAGTGTGTAAAAGTATGTTATATGGTATGATGCGATTTGAATGAACGAATAAAATAAAAGGTAATTGACGCGATGCCATTTCCCTCTGCAGATTTCGATGCAACTTGGAGCCCAACATGGCAGAGGTTAGTAGTGACAGCGAGCTTGCAGTGATCGTGGGATTGGTTGTCACTGTTACGCCCCTGCAAAGTGGGGAGAAATAATCACGAGAGTGATAGTATAGTTGTTTCCTCAGTAAGAACTTTACTAGAATGAGCATTTGCAAAAACGTCACAATTTACAATGTATAATTCACACAGAGGTAGTGCTGGTGTAGTGTATTTTCTGATATACATTTACAGGTTATTCTACTTCTTTCTTTTATTCACTGTATTTCACTCATTCGTTATATGTAGAATACTGCTGTGTCATGAGAGAACATTCCTGTGTCTCTCTAGGAGCTATTAGGGGTAATCCTGAGGGCTGAGGGGCAGCAGGATGCCCTGATGACCCCAAACTAATGAAAAGATGCCCTGATGACCACCGAAAGTGTTTCCATATGTGGCTTAAGATAGGGAGCTGTTTGTGGTGTGTTGTAGATCTGAGGGCGTATTGTTTCGGCTTGCCGGACTGCCACGCATTGTATGGCCCAGAGAGGGTATAAGAAGTGTGTGCATTAGAGAGGATTCAGTTTCGGACCCCATTGGGGGATTCGGACTCAGATTGGGAGAAGATTCGGCCACCATTCAGATGCATAGAATGTCATCCCGCTTGTGTTCTCTGTTAAATAAAAAGGTATTTACTCAGACACTTTTGGGAGCGGACCTCCATCATTTCATCATCCACAAACCAGCATGCTGGCAGCCGAGAAGAATACACCGCTATGGGGGTATTATTGAGACAATATTATTTGTGTGTGCGTATCTCAATCTGTGTGTGTGTAATAAGATTTGTGTGTATTCACATTTGTGTGTATTCACATTTGTGTGTGCGTAATAAGATTTGTCTGTCTGTATTCACATTTGTGTGTGTGTAAAAAAATCTGTGTCTGTATTCACATTTGTGTGTTTGTGATGAGATTTGTGTTTGTATTCACATTTGTGTGTGTGTAAAAAAATGCGTACTGAGATCTGTAAGTGTACACACATCTGTGAATGTGTAAACAGATCTGTAAATGCGTACTGAGATCTGTAAATGTCTGTCATCAGTTATAACTCAGACGGGAGCTCTGATTGGCCGTCTTTTTACACGTGGATTTTGGCACACTTCTGCCGTGCAGATCTGCAAATGCGATCCGTGTGTAAAAACGATTTGTCTGTAACTTCACGCGATACAGTCTACACACCACTAGTCGGCGCGTAGCAGTGATGTTAAGCGTGTCATTGTCATGGGGAAGATGGCTGCCGTCAATGACACTGGCCGGTCGTCGAAAACTTCGAACAACTCATGGGCTTTACAATGCGTTTATTTATGAGGAAAACAAACGTTAACTTACCCATGAGTTGTTTGAAGTTCCCTTTCCCTCCTCCCCGCCCACTTCCCCTCGGCTCTCCAAGTGGCCTCCGTGTGACGTATTACCAAGGGCTGAGGGCGAGTGAGCGAGGGCGACTCAACCCAGTATTGAAACGCAGCTAATGATTCACCGCTACCGGAAACACGACTGAACGAACGAACGAACGAACGACTCTTTTTGGCGAACTGAACGACGCGAACTGATTCGCGCAAACGAATCATGAAATCCATCACTATTATGTGGGCGAGAGACAAAAGCAATCCATCTCAGGATCTCAGATTGAGACCGAGAAAAAAACACTTTTACATCTTACATAAAACAATTACGAATAAGGAATTGAACAATATAACAGGAAGGACCTTTTAAGCATTTTTAACCCTTTTCAAGATGTGACAGTCTGTAGGCCTATGTATTTTACCCACGTTTATGGTAGTTAAGCCTTATGAACTGTATATATGAAATCTCATTACAACATTTTTAATATTGCAGATCATGAACTTACTTTTTGATAATATGATGTGTAACCTTTTAACTTGTCACATCACTAGCTGTAGCGTCCCCATTCAGTTTATTTCCCCATTCAATACTCTATATATATTTTTTTTCATGATAATAAACTTTGGTCCTCGCGGCCGTAGTTCGAGTAACTCTGATTGACTGACCGAGATAACCAATCCCAGACCATCAGTCCTTTGTGCCTAAATCCAGAGCTATAGAAAACAGAGTTGCGACACGCTCTGATGTCGCCGCCAGGGCTGTCACGTGGTTCATGTAAGCCTCAATAGTTCCAAACAAACCGCAAGCTGCCATAGCGGTCATTGACTTGCATTGACAGAGTGAGCTATTGCATGGTAAATATCACAATAAAACACACGTTTTTGCGCTATTGCATGTATGTTAGCGTCAATTATGCTTTTGAGCTGTAGTACTGCATTGATTACTTTTGAATAATAATAATAATACGCTTTTGGCGGGAGAAGTTCGTGTTAGCTTGGTTAGGTTACTTACGTGAGTGATGCTAAATTTATAAGGTTGGTTGTTCTGTATTTGCACTTCGATAAACAAGTCACCATTTAATTTGTACCATTATTATTATTATTGCACTCTTAGCACTTACCTGTTTTGTGAAATGTCAGCTTTTCCAAAGTACGTTTTATCTTTATTACCAAGTTTAGTTATTTTAAAAGGACATGTAGGAGACTAAAGGACATTTAGTTATTTTTGTAGGACATGGATCAGAACCATGGAGACTTTAAGATGGAGCCATGTATCAGATCTATCCAACAACCACTAATTATGCTTGAATATGATCAGTCAAAATCTAACTCTACAAGCAACTATTCACACTGGCAATTTATGTTAGAGCTGATGGACTGGAATAAGTATGCCTAGTACAAAAGTTGTTAAATAAACAAGATTTTTATTTAAAAAAATATTGAAACAAGAACAATTGTGTGTGTGTTTGTGTGTGTACAAGAAAAAGAAATGAATAGGAATAATAATAATAATAAGGGACTCATTTTCTCCGGGTAGGAAATGAGTCCTTAGCCCAAGTGAAGGAGTTTAAGTACCTCGGGGTCTTGTTCGCGAGTGATGGTACGATGGAGCGTGAGATTGGCCGGAGAATCGGAGCAGCGGGGGCGGTATTGCGTTCGCTTTACCGCACTGTTGTGACGAAAAGAGAGCTGAGCCGCAAGGCAAAGCTCTCGATCTACCGGTCGATTTTCGTTCCTACCCTCACCTATGGTCATGAGGGGTGGGTGATGACCGAAAGGAAGAGATCGCGGATACAAGCGGCCGAGATGAGTTTTCTCAGGAGGGTGGCTGGCTTCTCCCTTAGGGATAGGGTGAGAAGTTCAGTCATCCGGGAGGAACTCGGATTAGAGCCGCTGCTCCTTTGCTTGGAAAGGAGTCAGTTGAGGTGGTTCGGGCATCTGGTAAGGATGCCCACTGGACGCCTCCCTTGGGAGGTGTTCTAGGCACGACCAGTGGGGAGGAGACCCCGGGGAAGACCCAGGACTAGATGGAGAGATTATATCTCAACACTGGCCTGGGAACGCCTAGGGATCCCCCCGTCAGAGCTGGTCAATGTGGCCCGGGAAAGGGAAGTCTGGGGCCCCCTGCTTGAGCTGCTGCCCCCGCGACCCGACCCCGGATAAGCGGACGACGATGAGTGAGATGAGTGAGTGATAATAAATGTTGTTATTACCATACTTAATATATTATTATATTAATAAATAATAATAATAATAATAAGAAGAAGAACAAACTAGAACAATAACAGCAGTGTATGTTAACAAACAAAAACCCTTAACAGACAAACAAAGTGGGGCAATGAAACCATAAACACACACAGATGGCTCTGGAGAAGTCCTCACAGCCGCCTCACTCAAGACTGCCTGGGAAAGGGCTCCTGCATGTGTCACGGGACGAGGCTAAAGGCTGGTGGCATAAATGGACAAAGATTGTAAAGGTGAAGGCAGGGTCAAAAGATCTTGCTTTGTTTAAGGGTCCTCAATGAAAACTTCAAACCAATACACAAGCAAACAAGACCTTGTATGGCAGTTCCATTCACACCCTTCTCACGCTTTCCATCTGTAACCTGTAAGAAAGTAAACCGGGTCAGGGAGAATGGTTAGATATGACAGCAGGTAGCGCTTAGTCTGTACTTGATATAATATGTGCTAGCACCAGCAGCCTCCACTGCTAGCACCAGCAGCCTCCACTGCTAGCACCAGCCACCAGCAGCCTCCACCGCTAGCACCAGCAGCCTCCACTGCTAGCACCGGCAGCCTCCACTGCTAGCACCGGCAGCCTCCACTGCTAGCACCAGCCACCAGCAGCCTCCACCGCTAGCACCGGCCACCAGCAGCCTCCACTGCTAGCACCAGCAGCCTCCACTGCTAGCACCGGCAGCCTCCACTGCTAGCACCAGCCACCAGCAGCCTCCACTGCTAGCACCAGCCACCAGCAGCCTCCACTGCTAGCACCAGCAGCCTCCACTGCTAGCACCAGCCACCAGCAGCCTCCACTGCTAGCACCAGCAGCCTCCACTGCTAGCACCAGCCACCAGCAGCCTCCACTGCTAGCACCAGCAGCCTCCACTGCTAGCACCAGCCACCAGCAGCCTCCACTGCTAGCACCAGCAGCCTCCACTGCTAGCACCAGCCACCAGCAGCCTCCACTGCTAGCACCGGCAGCCTCCACTGCTAGCACCGGCGGCCTCCACTGCTAGCACCAGCCACCAGCAGCCTCCACTGCTAGCACCAGCCACCAGCAGCCTCCACTGCTAGCACCAGCCACCAGCAGCCTCCACTGCTAGCACCAGCAGCCTCCACTGCTAGCACCAGCCACTGCCAGCAGCAGACACCGCCAGCAGAGCTTTGTCCTGTTGAATAAACAAACAAATTGTTGTTCTATTGTTGTTTTATCTGTGTCTAGTAAGATGACATTGAGTGCTTTGAAAGACGCCTCTAAATAAAATGCATTATTATTATTATTATTATTATTATTATTATTATTATTATTATTATTGTAGTAGCAGTTATAGCAGCAGCAGGAGTAAAACAGTTAGCATTTAATTATTAGCAGTAATAGCAGTAGCATTTTAGTATTAGTGTGAGAGTGGGGCTACATTAGCAGTATAGTATTTTGATAATGTTTTAAAACCTAACAATCAAAACAACTTTACATAATGTCACCTGACAACAAAAGGTTAAAGGACTTTAGTGACATTATCCCGTTAATTACCTCACGTTAGCCTCCGTTACCAAGCTTTCAGTTAGGTCCTAAATCCATTTAGGGACCCAACGGGAGGCGGGTCTGGACGTCTCCAACTCTCTTTCACACACAACAGCGCCGACATTTAAAACCCACTCGACGTTCTCTGTCAACGGGAATACCCATTGACATAATCAACTTAACACTACACAAACATACTTGAGAGTAATTCGGCTTCCTATGTACATGTTTCAAAGGTGACCGGTATGAGCAGATCTGGCAGCTGTCTCGTACTGCCAAGCTGGTCTTGGTACTTCCTCATTCAAATGCTGACGCAGAACGAGTTTTCTCTGTGGTTGGACTGAACGAAACCAAAATCCGAAACAGTTTGGCTCTGGAGGGACTATCATCCATCATGACAGTGAAGATGGCGAGCCTTGAGCCACAGTGGTTTAAGTGGGAGCCCCCTGCCTCTGTCATCAAGGCGTCAACATCTGCGACAAACACCGACAACATGAGACATGTCCCCGAGAGGAGAGGGGAGGAGAGGGGAGGGGAGGAGACAAGAGGAGAGGGGAGGAGACGAGAGGAGAGGGGAGGGGAGGAGAGGGGAGGAGACGAGAGGAGAGGGGAGGGGAGGAGAGGGGAGGGGAGGAGATGAGAGGAGAGCGGAGGAGAGGAGAGGGGAGGAGTCTATTCCAGGAAAACGAAACTTAAGGTTCCCCGAAACCAAAGCCAGTCGACGTGGAGGCGGTTCTCTCTTTCAGGAGGAAAAGAAAACGCATTTGAACAAATTGACTGACGGACAGGAACTATAGCAAGGTGAGTAAAACGGCAGCACTGTGAGATAAAGTTAAAACCTGTCTTCCCGTCATGGGATTAGAAAGATAATGGCATTGCTCAACACATAAACCTTGTGGTCTGTGTCTAGGAATGGCCTCTGCTATCACTTCCTGGTCTGAGGACAACTTTTCCTGCTCCATCTGTCTGGATGTGTTCAACAGCCCAGTTTCCACACCTTGTGGACATTACAAAGTTCTGGGATGACCAAGTCCGGTACGAATGTCCCGTTTGCAACGAGCTTTTCCACACAAGACCTGATCTACGAGTCAATACCTTCATATCAGAGATGGTGGATCAGAGTAAACCGTCCAAACGAGTCAAATTGCAGCCTAGTGTTGAACCAGGAGAAGTTCCCTGTGACGTCTGTACTGGGACCCAGCTGAAGGCTGTGAAGTCCTGCCTAGTGTGTCTCGCCTCTTACTGCCACACCCACCTGGAGCAACATGAGACATTCACACGCATGAAGAAACATCGGCTGGTCGAGCCTATGGACCGTCTGGAAGACAGGATGTGTAAGAAACACGAACGACTGCTGGAGCTCTTCTGCCAGACTGACCAGGTGTGTGTGTGTCTGGTCTGCATGATGGACCACAAGTCCCATCCTGTTGTACCTCTAAAGGAGGAATATGAAGTGAAGACGGTCCAGCTGGGGAAGATAGAGTCTGAAGTTCAGCAGATGATCCAGGAGAGAAAACGAAAGATTCAGGAGATCAACGACACAGTCGACCGCAGCAAAGCAGACGCAGACAGAGAGATAGCCGACGGTGAGAAGGTCCTCACTGCTCTGATCAGCTGCGTTGAAAAGCAGCGGGATGATTTCAACCAAACGGTCAAAGAGAAACTGAAATCCACAGAGAAACAAGCTGAAGACCTCATCAAAGAGCTGGAGCAGGAAATAGAAGATCTGACCAATAGAAGCTCAGAGGTGAAGCAGCTCACACACACTGAAGACCACCTCCACTTCCTCCAGACCTTCCCATCCCTGAAGAATCCTCCACCCACCAGGGACTGGACCACGGTGGAGGTCCATCCTCCATCATACGTAGGGACCTTGAGGAGATCCCTGGATCAGCTGGAGGAGACACTGAGCATGGAGATGAAGAAGGTGCCTTTCCTGAGATCATCTCTAAAGAAGTGTAAGTGTCTGTTTAGTTTGATTAACACACACTAACTATTTAGATGGAAGTCCACACAGCAGTAGGTGACGTCCGTTCATTCAGATCCTACTGGAATGAAGATGATGTTGATGATCATGTCTCTTACATGGATTATAAGTCATATTATTATGATTATTACATTTGTTTAGTTATTGTTGGGTCTATTTATTATTATTTATTCTAAATATGTTTTAATTCATATTATTACTATAATTGTTATTATATTATGATTATTGTTATTATTTATTGCTATCATTATTACATTAGACATAACCATAATAATCAGGATACTATTCATCGTAATTATATGTGTATTTTATATTCTAAACATAATATAAATTAAAATAATACTATTGTCTTGTTGCTATTAATATTTTAATTATTACATCAGCCACACCAACATAGTAATTATAATATTAACATGAATAATTATACATGTATTCCATGTTGGAACCATTTTATACAATTATAATAATAATAATGCAGCCTACTATAAGGGGTGATGCTGTTTAATAATATCGTTAGGGTAGGAAATGAGAAGAGTGCAGAAATGGAAAGCCCTGGAACATGAACTAGGACTGTTCTCACCATTTACAGCAGCAAAGAGCCCCAAACTATCACTCAGCAGTATTTACAGTCCGCTGATTTTTTAAACACTAAACTACCGCTCGCCACCACACTCACAAAGAAAACACAAGAAAACATATTTAATAATAATAATAATAATACATAGGTTTTTTATAGCGCTTTTCTGGGTACCCAAAGACGCTTTACAAAAACACACAGCAAAAGGATACAAACATGCATACAAACACATACAGATACTCAAAAACAACAATACACAGGGAGTAGATAGGGAAAAAAAGAAAGAGAGGGAGTGATTTGTCAGGTGTTGTATGTGATGTTGAAGAGATGGGTTTTGAGGTGGTTTTTGAAAGACGGCTGTGAATCAGAGTTTCGGATGGCCAGGGGGATGGAGTTCCAGAGGGTAGGGGCGGCGATGGCAAAGGCTCTGTCCCCTATGGTGCGGCATTTGGTCCTGGTGATGGGGGTGAGGGTGTTGGCATCAGTGGAGCATGTTCGGTGGGGGTGAGTGGAGCGATGGAGGAGATCTGTCAGGTATGAAGGGGCAAGGTTGTTTAGGGCTTTGTAGGTGGTGAGGAGGATCTTGAAATGTATGCGTTGTTTTACGGGGAGCTAGTGAAGTTGACGGAGGATGGGCGTGATGTGTTCTCTGGAGGGGGTGTGGATGAGCAGTCGGGCAGCGGAGTTTTGAACATATTGCAGTTTTTGAAGAACAGTGGAAGGGAGACCATACAGGACGCTATTGCAGTAGTCGAGTCTGGAGGTGATGAAGGCATGAATTAGTGTTTCGGCAGCTGAGAAGGAGAGAGTGGGTCGAAGGCGTGCTATGTTCTGGAGGTGGAAGAAGGATATTTTGGTGACGTGGTTTATGTGTGACTTGAAGGAGAGTGCGGGGTCCATGTAGATGCCAAGGTTTCTGACCTGGGGGGAGGGAGTGACAGAGTGTCCATCGATGCAGAGTGAGAAGTTCTGGGAGGTGGGGAGGGTGGATTTTGGGCCGAAGATTATAATTTCGGTTTTATTGCTGTTGAGGTTGAGGAAGTTGTGGTTCATCCAGGTTTTTATGTCGGTGAGGCAGTTGGTGAGGGTGGTGAGAATAGCTGGAGTGATGGTTTTGGTGGTGATGTAGAGTTGAGTGTCGTCGGCATAGCAGTGAAAGTGAAGTCCATGGCGGCGGATGATGTGACCAAGTGGGAGCATGTAGAGGATGAAGAGGATGGGGCCAAGCACTGAGCCTTGGGGGACTCCGTGTGAGACAGGGGTGGTGTGGGATTTGTGGTTGTTTATAGTGACATAGTGAGATCTTTCTGACAGGTATGAGTTGAACCAGGAGAGGGCGGAGTCGGTGATGCCTATGGATTTCAGGCGGCTGAGGAGGATGGAGTGGTTGACATTTATTCTGATGATATTTATTCATCTTTCATTCATTTGAAGTTCAAATAACCTCAGTTCAGCCCTCCCCCCCCTCTGTGGGTGTGAACACTACATACTAATACACATCACTTCCACATTAGTAGTTTGTATTTGTTGTTTATAGTGTAATACAAGTGACCAACATGGAAACTAACTAAACCGACTGTATGACAGCACAAGACAAGCAGAAGAACTCGACTCAAACCAACCAAACACAACTCGACAGCAGAACAACATCAACACAACACAACAACAACAACACAATACAAACTAAGGGTTTCTATTGTCGTACGCATGTGTGTAGGTGTGTGTGTGGGGGTTTGTGGGTGGATGGTTTCTGTGTGAAAGATATGGAGGGGAGATGGAGCAAAAGGATCAAGGGAAGAAAGAGAAATATAAAATAATACAATAAAACCTGGATACTTCTACCAGCAACATTTAGACAAAACAGATCCCAGCAAAATGAACAAATGAATAAATGATGTGATACTAATATCAATAAATGATTAAATAGATAGACAAAACGTGAGACAACTAAACAAAATACACCACTCAAATCAGAAGCCGGGCAAATTAATATTACCACTGCCAACGCCACCACTACGTATAATAGTAATAATAATGTGGCAATAGCAATACTAACAATAATAACAACAACAATAATGATAACAATAATAATACTAATAATAGATAATTATGTGTGTATACTGTGGCACCGTGAGAGGTTTGTATCAGTCTTTTCGGCGGGACACAGAGCACTGGCCCAGTGCAGAGTGCTTGCTTTAGTTGCGCAAACGCCGCCTCGGCGGCTGGGTTCCACCCTACCATCCGGGAGTGGCGTTTTGTGGTAAGCTCGGTAAGAGGCGCTGCGATGGTGGCAAAGCCCCCTATGAACCGCCGGTAATATCCGGCCAGACCCAGGAAGGCTCGGACCTGTTTCTTGGTAACGGGCCGCGGCCACTCTCGGATGGCCCGCAGTTTGGCCTCCTGGGGTTTGACTAGTCCCCGGCCGATCGTGTAGCCGAGGTAATTAGTCTCACTGAAGGCGAGGCGGCACTTTTTCGGATTCGCGGTGAGCCCCGCCTCCCGCAGGGAATCGAGTACCGCTTGTACCCGGGACAGGTGGCTCCCCCAGTCCGGGCTTTGGATCACGACGTCATCCAGGTAAGCCGCTGAATACTGCCGGTGGGGGGCCAGAACCCGGTCCATTAACCGCTGGAAGGTGGCCGGTGCGCCGTGCAGCCCAAAGGGTAGTCGCGTGTACTGGTACAATCCCGTGGGGGTGGCGAATGCCGTCTTGGCCTTTGCTGCGGGGGAGTGGGGGACCTGCCAGTATCCTTTTGTCAGGTCCAGCGTAGTCAGGAACCGCGCGTGGCCCAACGAGTCAATGAGCTCGTCCACCCGCGGCATGGGGTAGGCATCAAATTCCGACACCTCGTTGAGTTTCCGGTAGTCATTACAGAAACGCACTGTTCCGTCGGGCTTCGGTACCAGTACAATCGGGCTTGCCCATGCACTCTGGGACTCTTCTATGACCCCTAACTCCAGCATCTTTTGTACCTCCTCCTGAATCGCCACCCGGCGAGCCTCCGGCACTCGGTACGGGCGTTGGTGGACTGTCTGCCCAGGCCGGGTGCGAATTTCGTGGCAGACCACTTCTGTCTGCCCGGGCAGTGAGGAGAAGACGTCCGTGTTCCGTTCGACTAGCTCGAGCGTCATTTGTCACTGATGTGGGGACAGCCCCGCCCCCACCTGCACTTCATCCCGGGCCGGTATACTGGAGGCGGCCGGGGGAAGACAGGCGAACAGCACCTCTCGTGCGTGCCACTTTTTTAACAAGTTTACGTGATACAGTTGTATCTTTTTACGTTTGTCGTGCTGCCTTATTTTGTAATTTACCTCCCCCACCCGTTCTACGACTTCGTATGGCCCTTGCCAGCTGGCCAGGAATTTGCACTCCACTGTGGGCACCAGCACCAACACCCGGTCTCCGGGCTGGAACTCCCTGGGCTGGGCGGGCCGGTTGTACGTGGCTTGCTGCTGTCGTTGTGCTGTCTCCATATGTTCCCGCATCATGGGGTAGATCGCCCTCATCCGCTCTTTCATGGCCCCGACGTGCTCAATGACAGACCGCTGTTGGCACGGCTGTTCCTCCCAGGCCTCCTTTAGGATGTCGAGGAGGCCCCGGGGCCGGTAGGAGAGCAGCAGCTCAAACGGGGCGAACCCCGTGGAAGCCTGCGGTACCTCCCGTATGGCGAACAGCAGGTAGGGGAGGAGCTGGTCCCAGTTCCGGCCGTCCTGTTCAATGGCCTTGCGGAGCATGGATTTAAGTGTTTGATTAAAACGTTCCACCAACCCGTCTGTCTGGGGGTGGTAAACGGAGGTTCTGACCTGTTTTATTTTTAAAAACTTGCAGAATTCTGCCATCACCCGGGACATAAAGGGGCTCCCCTGGTCCGTTAAAATCTCCTTTGGTATGCCCAGACTGCTGGAGAGCTGAAACAGTTCATGGGCGATGTGGCGGGAGGTAGCCTTTCTCAGGGGGATGGCTTCAGGGTATCGGGTGGCGTAATCCAGGATCACCAGGATGTACTGGTGCCCCCGCGCGCTCTTGGGCAACGGCCCTACAATGTCCATCCCTATTCTTTCAAACGGGGTTCCTATAATAGTAGGGGAGATTATGTGAAAAATCGTTACGCGGCGGATAGAAGCATGAAATTTGGTATATATGTTCCTTAGGTGATCCTAAGACATCCTAGAAGGGGTGCCCAAAAATATCTCAAACAGGAAGTGAGATTTGGAAGAAATTCAAAATGGCCGCCCATACAATTGATAGCCGATTCAAAAGCCACCTAAACAACATCTAAAAAGCTTGAAATTTGGTATATATGTTCCTTAGGTGATCCTAAGTCATCCTGGAAGATGACACCAAAAAAATCTTAAACAGGAAGTGAGTTTTTAAAAAAACTGAAAAATGGTGCGCTCCCCGCCACAAAATTGGCAGCAAATTCCAAGACCACCTAAAGAACCTCTAAAAAGCTTGAAATTTGGTATACATGTTCCTTGGGTGATCCTAAGACATCCTAGAAGGGGTGCCCAAAAATATTTCAAACAGGAAGTGAGTTTTTGAAGAAATTTAAAAAGGCTGCGCTGGCCGCCACAAAATCAGCAGCTAATTCAAAGACCACCTAAACAACCTCTAAAAAGCTTGAAATTTGGTATATATGTTCCTTAGGTGATCCTAAGTCTTCCTAGAAGATGACACCAAAAAATCTTAAACAGGAAGTGAGTTTTTTTAAAAACTGAAAAATGGCGCGGTCCCCGCCACAAAATTGGCAGCAAATTCCAAGACCACCTAAAGAACCTCTAAAAAGCTTGAAATTTGGTATACATGTTCCTTGGGTGATCCTAAGACATCCTAGAAGGGGTGCTCAAAAATATTTCAAACAGGAAGTGAGTTTTTGAAGAAATTTAAAAAGGCTGCGCTGGCCGCCACAAAATTGGCAGCTAATTCAAAGACCACCTAAACAACCTCTAAAAAGCTTGAAATTGGGTATAGATGTTCCTTGGGTAATCCTAAGACATCCTAGAAGGAGTGCCCAACACATCTTTAACAAGAAGTGAGTTTTTAAAGAACTGTCTTAATAGAAAAGGAATTATGAAAAGAAATACACTATGGCTACCTATATATCCTCCACAAAGATACTGTAAACACAGAGAAGCGCCTCAGGCAGATCTCATAAACCATAAAATTAAGCACACATGTCCCCTGTAACTTCTTAAGACATAGTATAACACCACACTCGATTACATTAGTCCTAGCCTATACTGCATCTTTTCATCTATTCACATGCTCCAGCACATTGGCATAATGTTGTGCAAGGCAACCCAGCATCCTTGCATCGGCACTTTCGAGGGCAGAGAGGCTCAGCTTTGCAGCCACATTTAAGAAGTTCTCTACATACTTTGGCTGCCTCTGGTAAAAGTGTCCATAAAGGAGTCCAGGAATCATCCAATTTAGTCCATCCATATTTTTCAGGAGAAGGCGCTGACTGGATAGCCTGCAGACCTTTGGACCAAATGCTAGCTTGGTACACTGCTCTATTTGAATGCTGTAACAGTGCCGCCTGTGTGGGAGGGATATTTTCCATTGAGAGACATTTTTGAGAAAACAAATCCTTCCTGAGATCATTGACTTTTTCAAGATCGGTTGTCTTATCATAAAGAACACAAGTGTACCTCTCCAGCAATGCAAATATGTTTGATTCCTGGCTAAGCAATTGAAAAGGATTTTCCGTCATAGTGATGAAGGCATCTGTTACTTCTGGAAATGATTTCCATGCAGCCCATGCTGACTTTTTGCCTTTGCCCTGAAATTGAGAGGTTGTATCACAACCTGAGAAAGAGTGAAAACCTGGGAGAGCCAAACTTGTTCTCTTCCCCAAGGTTTTGAAAATACTGTTTATGTGTATTTCCTGAAGGTTTTGCCCCATACCAAAAGCAACCCATATATTAAGGTATGGGTGGTCATCAAAAAGGTTCCCAAAAACCCCAAGAACAATCACTATAATGTCTGTATCCACTGTCCTAATTAGAATACTCTGTGCACCCTTTTGTAGAGCATCTATTATGTGGACGCACACTCGTGTGTCTGCCTCCTCATGGTCACACTCTGGCATTGAGGCAGAAATACCAGATGAGACAACATTTCTACCTTTGGTGGCATACACTTCTTTTCCATGTTGAAATAATGTTGACTCAATGATCTCAGCTAACATTTCAAAGAGTTCATCCTTGTTTGATGAGTTCTTTAGAAAGTCAGAGAACTTGCGGGGAAGCTTAGTCATTTCACCAACTTTTTGGCGGATGCCTTGTCCCCTCTTTTGTCGTGTTGATTCTTTTAAACTGTTGTTCCAATATACATCCCACACCATGTCAAGTCTATTACACGTCTTCAGCTGATGCCCAATCCATAAATCCATAAATCCACAAATACGCAAAAAAGACCACAAGTGATCATGGGGACACAATTAGCCTAGGAATGTTTTGTTTGTTTGCCCAGCTTAAGCTCAACCCAGCTAGTGGGTCTACATTGGCTAATGCTAATGCTAACGCTAACATAACATTTGGTCAATGAGTTGTGTTCCTATTTAGGGCTTGATCTCTGCTCATGTGGACAGTTAAACAATAAGCCGTCTTTTGAAAATGATTAAGTGATTCTTCCAAAAGTTTTATAGAATATTAATGTCATGCATACATAAATAATTAACTACTCAGATGAGGATTCACTTGGGGAGTCATGTCATTCTGACCGTTTTAAGCCTGTTTTTTCCACTTTAAAGCTGTATAAAAGACATGTAAGATTTTTTCCATGGGTTATCTTGCACATATTATTTGTCAGCCATCTATATATATTAAATGTAAAATGATAAAGTAGCAGAATAAACCATTTTGGCCAAACTATATCATGTTTTATTATCCTTGGGTCGTTTTTGGCAGCCATCTTGGATTTTCCCTTTAAAAATGACCTTAATCAACCAGAAATTTTGGGCACCCCTTCTGAAATGATGAGATACATCATAAAGAGTGTCTGTACCAAATTTGGTGCTTCTATCCGCCGCGTAACGATTAGGTCCTTTTTTGTTGATAATCCCCCCTACTATAATGGGTAGCGGGATGAGGGGATTACGGTAGGCGGTCTTTGGCGCCACCTTCTGGCACTCGGGGCATGTGCGGCAAAAGTTCTCGGTGTCTTTATGCACTCCTGGCCAAAAGAACCGCTGTAAGACTCTCTCCTTGGTCTTCTCCATTCCCAGGTGTGCTCCTAGGGCAGGGGTCGGCAACCCAAAATGTTGAAAGAGCCATATTGGACCAAAAAAACAAAAAACAAATATGTCTGGAGCCGCAAAAAAATAAAAGCCTTATAGAAGCCTTATATTGAAGGCAACACATGCTGTATGTATCTATAGTAGCTATATTAGCCTACTATCGAAATGACTAAGTTAACTACAAATACATAATGAGCCTTCATGATTAAATATTTATTTTTCCTGCAGTGCATCCTGTAGCAGTGGTTCTCAACCGGTGGGGCGGGGCGCGGGTTCAAAAAGGAGGCGCGTATTTGCGCCGGACTGTCCGGTTTTTCAGCCCTGTCGCGTCCGGCGCAGCATCAAGCCGGGCGCGTATTTTTCCTTCTTTTTGAGAGCGCAATAGTAACACACCGCACCCCCCCCCCCCCCCCCCGCCGGTCGTAGGTCCGCGGTGTGTTACTATTGCGCGCACCACCACCCCCCGCCGTCGGCCGGAGTGTTACAATCGCGCGCCCCCCCCCCCCCCCGTCGGCCGTAGGTCCGCGGTGTGTTACTATTGCGCCCCCCCCCCCCCCGACGGCCGTAGGTCCGCGGTGTGTTACTATTGCCCGGTCCAAGAAACGTTGAATCCTCTGTTCTCCTCAGTTATTTTTCTCTTTTTCCCTTTGGGATCCATATGGCCCATCACACAGCCGCCGGTTTGTTTACAACAGCCACCTGCCTGGCATCCCGCCTGATAGAAACGTGTGTCGCAGGCTATGACGTAAATCTTCGTTGACAGAAATGTTGAAATTTAATATATATTCTACACATTTTTACAGCATTGAAAAACGTTAATAATGTTTGTGTCATGTTTGTTTTCCTACAGAAACCATATTAAAACAAAAAATATATTTCTCTCCCCCATCTTTTTCCATTTTCAAACATTTTTGAAAAAGCTTCAGGGAGCCACTAGGGCTGCGCTAAAGAGCCGCATGCGGCTCCGGAGCCGCGGGTTGCCGACCCCTGTCCTAGGGGATGGGCGTGGGCATAGTCGAGCACCTGCGTGCGACGGGACCGGGGCACGAGGAGTTGACAGATTATTTTGCCGTCCTTCTTTACCACCTGATACGCTAGACCCCGGCTTATAGCGAAGTGGGGATAGGTAGGGCTCTCCCTGCCTCCCAGCACCGCCCCCTCCATCACTTGCACGCGTCGGAGGGCCTGGGCCAGGGTTTGGTCCTGCAATTGATCGGTCCCGTACTCGCCTTGAAGGGGGGGTCGTTCCTCGGGTCCCGGGTTCTCCCCCTCGCTGGAGGTTTCGGCGGGGGCGGGGAGCTCGCCCTCCTCCGCTGAGTCCGGGGCCGTATCTGTGTCCGAGGGGCCGGTGGCGACTCCTGCAAGAGTAAAAGGGGGGGTGAGAGGGCTGGCGGCTTGTCGGCGGCCCCGCGAGGGCCCTCTATGAATGTCTCTGGCGCGTGCCTCAGTCGTATTCCCCTTCGCTCTCTTACCCTTAGTGGTCTCACGGTGTCGTCGCTCCTGTGTCTCCCTCCAGAGCTGGTGGAAGGCGGGGCAGTCGCGCCCGATCAGCACCGGTACGGGAAGGGCGTCCACGACCCCCGCCAGCGTGTGGATGGTGCCTCGGGTGGTTGTGATGGGTAGGACCACCGTGGGGTAGTCCCGCGTATCGCCGTGGACACACGAGACCGGGAGCATCCGTCCGGGGGCTAGGTTCTCAATGTTCACCAGATCCCGATGTACCAGGGTGGCCCGGCTCCCTGAGTCTAGCAGGGCCTCCACGTCATGGTGGTTCACCGTCACGGGGCACGTGGGGGCTCGTTCGTGTCCGGTCTCTGTAACTCCCACCAGCGACGCAAACAGGTGGGCTCGCTGGGCGGACTCTGCGGTGGGCATGGACTCGTCCATGGTTTTCCCACACTGCCAGGAGATGTGTCCGAGCTCGCCACACCTGTAGCACTGGCGGGTCTCTGCACCTCGTGCTGTTCCCCCGACCCCCGGCTGTCTACCAACCGGCGCGGTGGCGGCGCCGACTCGTGGCGGGGTGGGAGGGGGTACTCTGGTACTCTTTGGGCGCGTTCCAGTTGCTCGTAGGGTGGACGCGCCGCTGGGCTCTCTCCGGAGGGCGCGCAGCCGCTCTATGGTAGCCTGGTGTCGCTCCACGGCCTCCACGGCTTCCTCTACGGTCGTCAGGCTCTGCTGCCCGATAGCCCGCTGGGTCTCGTAGGGGAGGGACCCTAGATAGCGGTCCACTTGTAGGGTCTCGATAACGGCCGCAGTCGTGTTAACTGCCGGCTCCAGCCACTGTCGCAGCAGACGCCCGAGTTCATGCATCTGGGCCCGCGGTGGTTGGTCGGGCTGGAAATTCCAGGCATGGTATCGCTGGGCTCGCCCCGCCTTCGTCAGCCCATGCCGGCTGAGAATCTCCGCTTTGAGTACCTCGTACTCAGTCTCCTGATGCGGTCCGAGGTCGCGGACCGCGTTCAGGGATTCCCCCGTTAGGTAAGGGGCTATCAGGCCCACCCACTGGTCCCTGGGCCACGCTTCCCGGACGGCTGTGGCCTCAAAGGCGTGGAGGTACGCCTCAACGTCATCCGTAGCCCCCATCTTAGCTATGAAATGACCGACCTTTATCGGGCGGTTGCCCCGCTCCGTCGCCAGCTGTTGGAGCTGCAGTTTGGCCTCCTTCAGCTGATTGGTGCGCCGCTGTTCCTCCAGGATGGCCAGGAGGGCCGCTTGCAGAGCCTCCATGCCAGGTAGAGGGTTGAGGGATAGTCTCTGAAAATGTGCAACCAGCTGCTCGTCGTCGGTCTCCGTCAAGCACTCTCTGGTTAAAGCTGTGCCCGCATTCTCCACCATATGTGGCACCGTGAGAGGTTTGTATCAGTCTTTTCGGCGGGACACAGCTTAAGAAGCGCACGGAGAGAACAGGTCTTGGTAAAAATCAGAAGTACTTTTATTAAATGTCAACTAGAACCAAAAAATAGCGCCTTAAGGTCTGCGCAAACCAAACTCGGGGAATACTTCGCCCACACACAACATAAAGAGAGTTCGTAGAAACTGGAACAAAAAAACCCGGCAAAAGGTCCAGGGGTCGGTTTTCGGAGCCCGTCTCCACGTTCCTCAGAACAAAGTCAAATGTCTTTTGTCCAGCGCCTAGCCGCGGCTGCGCTACTCCAGGATATCTCTGTCACGCCCGTAATCCGTTCTTAGGTCCTGGTTCCTCTTCCTCTGTGGCCTTGTACCTGCCACGTACGCCTCCTCTCCAACCACTCTCTCTAATGGCAGGTAGCTCCCCTTTATATAGGGCCTTTGGGTTTTCTCCAATCAGTGGGCTTATTGCACGCAGGTGTGCGATGCACCCCTGGGTGCGGCGTGGTGCGTTGGCCACCAGATGGGGCCAATACCCCTTGTGCCTGGAGCCACAGGGCTGGGACGTATCGACCCTCGAGGATGCATCCTCTCACGGCGCCACAATACGTATGTTTATGTATGTGTGTATAGTCTGAACCACTTCTGTGGTACTAGCAGTTCATTTGCAGCCTGTATGTGAGCTCACTTTGTTCAGCCTGTTTACAGGTGTCCCTTTGAAGCTCCATTACAATGGATGTGTATTGGAACCTTTAACAGTTTAATATCTTACAGTATGCAAAGTATTGCTCAGATATTTCATATGATCATAAACTCACCATGCTGAACATTTTGATGTATAATGTGTAGATAGTGTAAATATTGTGGGTGTAGATGCAGTTTATACATTTTTCTAGGTTTCAATGTTTTGACTGACAGCCGCTCACACACACATGGGATTTAAATTAACTTTAACTTTAATGATCTTAAAAACTATAAATACTATTGTTATAAAAGTCACAGCACACTATTCCACTATAGTACCTATCATAGGATATATTTTTGTCTTTCTATGTTAATGTTTGTGCAAGTGATGATGATGATGATGATGATGATGATGATGATGATGATGATGATGAACGGTTGGGTCGGTGTAACAAAGTTCACCACCGGACCGGTGTACCGTATTTGACCACTAGGTGTCATCCACTAAACATCACATCATGTTCATCACGTGGTCCTCCTGCTGATTACAACACAATACAAGTTGGATCTGGGAGACTTTTTTATTGGTCTCTTCGTGACAAATGCCGGTCCAGTCGGTTACCGGACCGGAAAACCGGGAATGGACCCGACCTTCAGCCCCTAATCATGTCTTGTTCTCCCGTCAGATGCCTGTGGACTCACACTGGACCCAAACACAGCCAACAGAGTTCTCTCTCTGTCTGAGGACCTCAGGGAGGTGAAGCGGTTTAAAGAGTATCAGTCTTATCCTGACCACCCAGAGAGATTTGACTCCCAGTACCAGGTGTTGTGTAGAGAGGGTCTGCCTGGCCGCTGTTACTGGGAGGTGGAGAGGAGAGGACCTGTTGGTATAGGAGTGACATACAGAGGAATCACAAGGAGAGGAAGGGGTAAGGACAGCCTGATTGGAGGGAACAACAAGTCCTGGTGTCTTTATTGTCTTGATGATGGTTACACTGCCTGGCACAACGATAGTAGAACAGACATCCGTCTCCCCCCCCCTGACTCCACCAGAGTAGGAGTGTATGTGGACCGGCCTGCTGGCTCTCTGTCCTTCTACAGAGTGTCCCCAGGTGTAGGAGGGTCCTCAGACACACTGACACTCATCCACACCTTCAGCACCACATTCACCCAGGAGGTCCTCCTCCCTGGGTTTGGGTCTGGTTATGGTTCCTCAGCATCTCTGTGTGGGTTGTAGGTTATGATCCTCATCATCTCACCGCCAAACATCGCGAGCAGAAACGACTTTGCGTGCGCACAACTAACACATCACATGCAGACAGATGATTATCGCAGCACTTTTAAAGTGTGGGGACATTTGTAGTTTGGCGATCAATATTTCAACCAAATATCTGATGGTAATGTTTCTGACATGATTACCTATTGTTTCTGATCGGTTCTCTCTTGTATTGATTACCTATTGTTTCTGATCGGTTCTGTCTTGTATTGATTACCTATTGTTTCTGATCGGTTCTCTATTGTATTGATTACCTTTTGTTTCTGTTCGGTTCTCTCTTGTATTGATTACCTTTTGTTTCTGTTCGGTTCTCTCTTGTATTGATTACCTTTTGTTTCTGATCGGTTCTCTCTTGTATTGATTACCTATTGTTTCTGATCGGTTCTCTATTGTATTGACTATTGTTTCTGATCGGTTCTCCATTGTATTGATTACCTATTGTTTCTGATCGGTTCTCTCTTGTATTGATTTCCTATTGTTTCTGATCGGTTCTCTATTGTATTGATTTCCTATTGTTTCTGATCGGTTCTCTATTCATTGTATTGATTACCCCCGTGTGGCAGGTCGCATCACAGCCTATCAGAGAAATGAACATTCATGAGCAAGCTACAACCTTTGCCTTTATCAAATCTATTGATATATTTTGAACCATGAAAGGTGGTGACTTTTAAGATCTTCCATAGGATTTACTAAGCAGCTTTCACAAATATTTTATTTCTAATTTGAAAAGTCTTAAGTATTGATTGATGTAAAATCTAAAAATATAATTTGTATGACAATATGTTGGATATTTTGAACAACATTTTTGTAATGAAGAGCTCTGATATCAGTTTTCATGTTGATAAGCCTAACATGGGACATGATTTAAAGCAGATTAATATTATATTCATAAATGCGGGCTATGGGAAAAGCTAATGATGTTCATGTTGTGAAGGACTTTAAACTGAATATTGATTCCTTGTGTTGTGTTGGGAACAACACGGCAGCAGAACATGTCCATGTACATGTAAGGGACTATTGTTCTGTTGTATTTGTTCATAAAGCATAATGGTAATAAACAACTCGGTGTGTCCAACTGAATGTTGTCGTCTCTATTCACCTCTTCCTCAGTGTGTGGAGGGAGGATATCACTATTCCCTCCTTTGTGCCTTGAGTAGAAATATAGTTAACAATGGCATATGTTTAATCATGATCAATAAAGTACCTTCATAATCTAATGGTTATGGTGTTAACAGTATGCACTCATGTAAAATATCTATAGGATGAGGTGTGTGTGTGTGTGTGTGTGTGGTGTGTTAGAGAGAAGTCAACTCTCAGCTGAAAAGTACTGGGTTTGATCCCCAATGTCTGCCGCCAAACCCCTACCTGCTCCTTAATCACATGCATTTTATTAGTATTAGTTCATTTAACAGGAGTCAAGTCTTTATTTGTACAGCCCTTAATCACAGTTACAGTCTCAAAGGGCTTCACACACTGTAAAAAATGAACCTCGCCCATTGTAGATGTCATTAGAAAAAATAAGTAGAATGTAGTCATTTTTATCTGCATATTTTATTTTGATACATTTTTATTTTTATTTCATTAAAAAAAATAAGTTTAAACCATGGTTAATTCATTTGGGTAAAACAAACACAATAAAGAGTTTATCCAAGTTAAAAAAACGTACATTGAATCCAACTCATTTTTAGGAAGTAGAATGAACAGGTCTTGGATTTCCTGTGCGTTGCTTGTTTCAAGAGGACTCTATGACTGTTGGTTAGAAATTTGTTGGCGCCAAGATTGAGGCACACTGGCGAAGACTAGGACATTTGCTGGCTATTTCGGAGCTTCTGAGGTGAGTTAAGACTACATGCTTTTGGTATTGTATATTAGGTAAAGTCATGCTAACCGTCAGTAGGCTACTTTCCTTTGCAAACAACTCGAAAACATCTGCTAATTCGAAAATCAGTAAGATAGCAATAGCTGTTAGACAGCTAATACAGGGCTAGCTAAAACAGACATATTAATGTATTTTACACGTCTTTTACAGGATTTCCTGTGTGTTGCTTGTTTCAAGAGGACTGTTGGTTAGAAATTTGGACATTTGCTGGCTATTTCGGAGCTTCTGAGGTGAGTTAAGACTACATGCTTTTGGTATTGTATATTAGGCAAGGTCATGCTAACCGTCTCTCTCTCTCTCTCTCTCTCCCTCCCTCCCTCTCTCTCTCACTCTCTCTCTCTCATCCCCCCCCCCCTCTCTGGCTCTCTCTCAGTGGTGTCATGGCAAGAAAGTCCTGATCAGCCATGAGCGCGGAGCCGGACGCGCTCGCAGTGGCCCAGCAGCTGAGCTCCGGGAGCTGTTTTTGAAGTGTTTACAGGCATTCTGTATTATTTTCTATAAGGACTTCAAAGGTTCTCATACTGATGTGTTTGGGAATAAAATAAAATAAAAGTGTTTTGTGGAAAAAAATCTGTGGTGTCATGTTTATATATTTTAAATAAATATACATAATATTTTTGTATTATGAATATAAAGGAAATTTAAGTAATAGCAATTTAATTACTAAGTACGTATGAGTATAAACAATCCTAAATATCAAGTATATTTAAAACAAATTATTAACTTAATTATTTTTCCAACTTATTATTAGTGAGTAATCTTACATGTAATTCTAGGTTGCTGTTGTAGTTTAAATGCATTTTGGGTGAGTTGCATCTACTTAGTTTTTTTAAGCTAATTTACTTAAAAACTGTAGAAGTAAGACCAACTCATTTAAATTGAGTGTAAATTGTTACCTCATTTTTTAGTGTAGCTTTAACAAATCATTTTTTACAGTGTACTTAAAAAAAATGAGGTAACAATTTACACTCAATTTAAATGAGGCAGAGGAGAAACCCGCGATATCAACTAGGGAGTGCGGGCATCAAGGCCACTGTGGCCTCAGGGCAGATATATTTTTTAGGGGCACAAGGCCAAATTGCGAGGGCACCTCGTGGCCCTCGTGAAATTCCTGCGCTGGTGCCATATGTGACACACACACACATCGTAGTACAAGCAGGCATTTTAAGTACAAAAAAATTGAAAATGAATTGTGTCCATGGTGAGGTGCTGACTGGTAAGCAGCTGGTAGCCGTCCAGTGCAGTGGACAGACGTCCAGTCATGATCACAGCAACACACTAAAACTAGACTACTTTATAGTTAGATGTGGAGGACACACACACACGTCGCATGTCCCCGGATGATTAAAATAACAAACGTCAGAGTGCGTCTGGGTTCTGCAGACCGGAGCTAGCTGTCAGTGAGCGGATACCTCAGAGTGTGTCTGAGCCATAGGCTGCAGCACAGCCGCAAGTGGGAGGGGCTTGTTCGTCCCCACATCTGATTGGTTGAGTGGCTGCATCTAAATAGAAACACAAGCAACGGGACCAGAGAAGAACCAAGGACTGGAAGAGCCAAACTAAGGTCATTTAAATGTGCGACGTTAGTGTGTAAAAGTATGTTATATGGTATGATGCGATTTGAATGAACGAATAAAATAAAAGGTAATTGACGCGATGCCATTTCCCTCTGCAGATTTCGATGCAACTTGGAGCCCAACATGGCAGAGGTTAGTAGTGACAGCGAGCTTGCAGTGATGGGAGTCCAAGACGGGTGATGTTACGTTACTGTGGTGTGATTACGTTCATGTGTATTTCGACGTGAGTAAAAGGTAGAGGTTTAGGTCAAAGTGGTTGTGACTTTTATCTGTGTCATTGAATTCACCGTAAACAGTTCATCAAAGACTGACACCTGTGGCACAAAA
Source organism: Merluccius polli (assembly GCA_030340625.1). Classification (NCBI taxonomy): domain Eukaryota; kingdom Metazoa; phylum Chordata; class Actinopteri; order Gadiformes; family Merlucciidae; genus Merluccius; species Merluccius polli. Next base: position 29,358 of record JAOPHQ010004088.1, on the reverse strand, counting down.
CTCCGTCGTGGGATTGGTTGTCACTGTTACGCCCCTGCAAAGTGGGGAAAAAATAATCACGAGAGTGATAGCATAGTTGTTTCCTCAGTAAGAACTTTACTAGAATGAGCATTTGCAAAAACATCACAATTTACAATGTATAATTCACACAGAGGTAGTGCTGGTGTAGTGTATTTTCTGATATACATTTAAAGGTTATTCTACTTCTTTCTTTTATTCACTGTATTTCACTCATTCGTTATATGTAGAATACTGCTGTGTCATGAGAGAACATTCCTGTGGCTCTCTAGTACAGGCGTCTCCAACCTTTTTTCCTATGAGAGCTACTTTTACAAAATAAAAATGGCAGAGAGCTACTCATGTTTTGTAACATTTATTCTCATTGCTCATTTTGAACAAACAACCTCAATAAGCCATCGGTGAATGGCTTTTTGCGCTTCGTTAAAATGTGCGCCACTTTAAACGAAGCGTCTGTAGCTGAATTGGCCTGGACCCCAAACTAATGAAAAGATGCCCTGATGACCACCGAAAGTGTTTGCATATGTGGCTTAAGATAGGGAGCTGTTTGTGGTGTGTTGTAGATCTGAGGGCGTATTGTTTCGGCTTGCCGGACTGCCACGCATTGTATGGCCCAGAGAGGCTATAAGAAGTGTGTGCATTAGAGAGGATTCAGTTTCGGACCCCATTGGGGGATTCGGACTCAGATTGGGAGGAGATTCGGCCACCATTCAGATGCATAGAATGTCATCCCGCTTGTGTTCTCTGTTAAATAAAAAGGTATTTACTCAGACACTTTTGGGAGCGGACCTCCATCATTTCATCATCCACAAACCAGCATGCTGGTTGATGCTGCAGATCTGCACGGCAGAAGTGTGCCAAAATCCATGTGTAAAAAGACGGCCAATCAGAGCTCCCGCCTGAGTTATAACTGATGACAGACATTTACAGATCTCAGTACGCATTTACAGATCTGTTTACACATTCACAGATGTGTGATATTGACAAATACATTTATTTTGTAAAAAGTCTTGTTACAATTTTCATTTCTAATTTCTGGTTAATTAAGACTAGCATTAGGAGGCCACAGTGCAGGGAGAGCAGCTGGTATGGAGGTGAGGACATCAGTCTTAAGTAGGGTTGCCAACCATCTCGTCCCGTATTTAGAAACAAAAGCACCCGTCCCGTATTGAACTGAAAAGGGACGCACTTTGTCCCGTATTACTGTGAGAGTAAAAAAAAAAGTCAGTAAAATGCCAATGGAAAATGAATAACAGGGCGCTTTATATGAACATTTACGGTAAACTTGTTTCCAGGCCCAGAGCCATTGAAAGAGAGAGTTGCGACACTCGTTGATCTCACCGCCACGCGGTCACGTGGTTCCTGTAGCTCTCAACAGGTCCAAACAGATCCGTTTGAATTTTCAGTGGGATGGACAGCAGCAGTCCTATATTTACAGCAATGTTCAGTAAATATTATTATTCATCCTTGATTAAGATTGACATTATGTTACCAGGCGATCCAGATTAAAAGTATAACCGCACCTCTATGATAAAAACACAGGAAATTATAAACCTTTAAAATGTTTATTTCACAAACAACTCTCAAGCCTTAACAGTAGCAGGTGACATGACTCTCTCTCTCTCTCTCTCTCTCTCTCCCTTCATTCTCTCATCCTGTCTACATGGTGTTGAATTTTACGCACCGGACGCACTGCATAGCACTTCAGTAGCCTCTAGTCCAACATCCATAGGCCAGTCTGGGCGTCCATATAACATCTAATGTACAGTATAATGTGTGGCTGGAGGACCGTATGGGACCAGGGGTCAGGTAGGGTTTAGATGTTAGTTACATGGGAGTGTATCCTGAGAGAAGAGTCTCTATGGAGGACCGGATCAACCCGACAGACAGGATGTGATCAACTTAACTGAAAAGAAGACATGCGTACACACGTCCAATGTCAATCACCGCACCCGGTATCGCTCTACAACTGGACAGACGGGTTTAAGGAATCTGAACGATGAGGTGAGGTTTTCAGTGAGTTGGCAACCCTAATCTTAAGGTATAATCAATGTTAAAACAGGCCAAATCGATGTTAAAAAAGGCCACATTTTTTTTGAACGCATCATGACTAGGGGTGGGAAAAATAATCGATTCTTCGATGCATCGCGATTCTCTCTTGAACGATTCCGTCTCGATGCAGATAAGTTAATAATCGGAATTTAAAAAATTAAATTAGTTTGCGAGCTGCAACATGCTGTTCGCCTGCTGCTGAGCGCTACAGAAAACTCTCCTTTCTGCCTTCTGGTTCTCTGCCAACACGCATGCGCACCAAACACATGTGCGAGTTGTTTACATCCAAAGTTTAGTGGCGTCAAAATGGCTGCGAGTGACAAACTTATACGGCCTGCACCAGCTTCTTTAAAAGCTGCGATATGGCAGCATTTTGGGTTCTATGAGGTCGATGGGGAGATGGACAAGACCTACGCTGTGTGTAATGTGTGTAGAAGTCAAATTAAATAAATACTTCGGAAATACAACCAATCTGCGAAACCACATTTCTCGATACCACTCGGAGTTGGGGGAAAAGCGACCCGTTCCTGATGGCAGCCAGAGGACAATTGAGCTGGCAGTGGCACAGCTGCCACCGAACTCAGATACCTATTTATTGTAGGTGTACTTACTTATCTAGGTGTACTACTTATTACCAATAACAGGAGGACTTCGTATTTGAAGTCTTATTCTTATAATTGACTAAGACAGCTTTTTCTTTAATGACATAGAAAAGAAAGATTAAAAAGAAAAGAAAAATTAATCCTTTTTTTTTTTACATACTTCCATATTATGTTAAAATGCAAGCTGCATTGTTCATAGAAAGTCATTTGTGACAAGAAAAGCTTTTTCTCTAATAAAATATAGAGAAGGTAATTCATCTGTTGATTGTCTTTAATGAATATCACAAAAGTAGTAGGAAGTGATTAGCAAATGTATATATATTTTAGATGTACTGTATATATATTTTTAAATCAGGCATGAAAATGTCCATTAAAAAATTGATGCATCGAGATGCATCGATAATCGGTTTAGAATCGAATCGTTGACCTCTGAATCGTAATCGAATCGAATCGTGAGGTGCCAAAAGATTCCCACCCCTAATCATGACACTAAAGTCTCACTCAATTCGTCATTTCTATTTGCTGCCTGCCTACATGTTGTATGCATAGCTTTCTCAACCGTCTCTGGTACTTCTTAGTACCCCATAGGAAGTGTACCCTTTGCTTTGAAAAAGGTACTTATTTGTACCCTACAGGATTTGTACCCGAAAGGTACTTCTTAGTACCCCCATGGGACACACGAAAGGGCCTTTGATGGTACATTTGTGAATTTTGTACCTTAAATAACTAGATTGTACCTTTATTTATGAGAATGTACCTTTTCAAAGGGTACTTACATATACCTTTCATCATGCATAATTCAATGTGTACCCTTGTAAAGGTAAAGAAAAAAGAACATTTGCTCAGAAAGTAAAGGGAGAGTGGGGAAAGATGTGGAAGCAGTGGTAGTAGCCGCTAGTGTACAGGCCTACCACCAGAGGGCGCTGTTGCCTCATACATTTCGTGTTGTTTTTGTCACACAAACCAGCCAGCAGATCTGGGGCCTCATGTATGTAAGACTTGCGTGGATTTTTACGAAAATGTCGTACGCACAAATTAATTCAGATGTATCAAAGTGTGCGTGGATCCGAGCACGTTTCTTTTGTACATCCCGACCAACGTGGAACTAAGCGCACGTGCAGATGTGGCAATCTCCTCCCTGTCCACACCCTCATTTAAATATGCAAATCTATGTAAATAGGCCCTGGACCTGAGATTCACCTCTATCCGATCACATAAAACAAGCAAGTGTGGCACAGAGGATATTTATATATTATTGCCACTTACTTAAATGTGTTATTTTATATGTATGGACTTTATTTGGCATTTTTACAGACACCCCCCATTCAATTTTAAGCATTATTATTATTGTTATTATTGTTATTATTGTTATTATTGTTATTATTATTATTATTATTATTATTAAGTTTTAAAGGCGCGAGACCACCCGCGGCTATATAAACGGTGGGCTGCGCTGCGTTCTTCAGTCAGTTAACCGGGACCAGTTAACCGGGACCAGTAAAGCCGCTGAAGACCGGCCGACTCACTTGTCTTTTTGTTTAATTTATTCTTTCAGAATTATCTTTTCTAAAATATGCCAACCGTTGAGTCAGCTTGCACTCTCTGGGTGTAACACAAGCATGAACAAAGGAAAGAAAAGACATTTCACAGAGTCCGAGTTGGAGATTGTGGTGATGACGTGGATCAGCAGGGATCAATATGAAGAGGAAGGAGATGAGTGGGAGCGCGTGTATGACCCGTGGGGTCCGAGCAGCGCACACACACAGGTGAAGAAGAAGTGGTCGGATCTGAAGGTGGAGGTGAAGCGGAGGAATATATTCTATGCGTCACTTTCATGCCGCACACTTGGAAGACCACTAGGTGGCGCTGTTTTTGAGCAAATTCCGTAACGCTAATAACTCCCGCATACTTTGTCGCACATTCGAAATCGGCTTATGAGCCAATTGTCATCGTTTGCAAGTAAATCCTCGCGTTCCCTAAATACTCGCTCACGTCGGATTGCACCATTTGCAAGGTCCTCTACAACGCTAACGCTGCTTATTTTTTTCATGATAATAAACTTTGGTCCTCGCGGCCGTAGTTCGAGTAACTCTGATTGACTGACCGAGATAACCAATCCCAGACCATCAGTCCTTTGTGCCTAAATCTAACCAACCACGGAAGGCACCACGCAATATAAACCAATCAGAAGCAACGGGAGGCGGGTCTTGGCATCTCTAACTCTCTTTCACACACAACAGCGCCGACATTTAAAACCCACTCGACGTTCTCTGTCAACGGGAATACCCAATGACGTAATCAACTTAACACTACACAAACATACTTGAGAGTAATTCGGCTTCCTATGTACATGTTTCAAAGGTGACCGGTATGAGCAGATCTGGCAGCTGTCTCGTATTGCCAAGCTGGTCTTGGTACTTCCTCATTCAAATGCTGACGCAGAACGAGTTTTCTCTGTGGTTGGACTGAACGAAACCAAAACCCGAAACAGTTTGGCTCTGGAGGAACTATCATCCATCATGACAGTGAAGATGGCGAGCCTTGAGCCACAGTGGTTTAAGTGGGAGCCCCCTGCCTCTGTCATCAAGGCGTCAACATCTGCGACAAACACCGACAACAGGAGACATGTCCCCGAGAGGAGAGGGGAGGAGACGAGGGGGGAGGGGAGGAGACGAGAGGAGAGGGGAGGGGAGGAGACGAGAGGAGAGGGGAGGAGACGAGAGGAGAGGAGACGAGAGGGTAGGGTAGGGGAGGAGACGAGAGGAGAGGAGAGGGGAGGAGACGAGAGGAGAGGAGACGAGAGGGGAGGAGACGAGAGGAGAGGGGAGGAGACGAGAGGAGAGGAGACGAGAGGGGAGGAGACGAGAGGGGAGGGGAGGGGAGGTTTTGGTTTTCAAAGTCCCTTTATTGCACCATTGCAAGGAGAAAACAGATCACTGTCACATAATCACTTAAGAGCAAAGAACCCAAACAAAAACAAAACAAAAAAACAGAGAACATCCCTAAAATACAACCAACCTGTCAACCAGACACAGAAACCATTTTCTAATCAAAAGTGTAAATTTAGCTCTCCGTCCCCCCCCACAGAGCATAAAACCCCTCCAACAGCCCATATGTGACTGAAAGCCCTCAAATTGTCCATCATCCCATAATAAGCGTGCTCCACCCTCAGTCTGGCCTTCAGAAGTCCCTTCAGAACCAGCACTGGCTCCACACTACCAACACTCTGAGCCCGGTTCCTGCGTGTCAGCCAGATGGCCAACTTGGCAGAACCAGATAAAAAGTTTAGCAAAGTGTGTACACTCTTTTTCTTAGCACTGTATTTTGGGCCAAAAATAAACAAACCAAAAGAAAAATTCTCCCCTAGACCCTGAAACCACCTTTTTAAAAGCTCAAACAGAGCTGACAAACGAGGACACTGAATAAATAAATGTACAAGGGTCTCAATCTGGGAACAGAAACTACACTCCTCCCCCAGCTCTGGATCCAGGTGCGCTCTGTATCTGTTTGTAGCTATTGCTCCATGTACAATCCTCCACTGGAGGTCTGCTGTCCGTTTTTCAACGGGCAGCTTGTACAGAGACCGCCAGCTGCCCTTCGGGGAAACGTCTGGACCAAAAAACTCGGTCCACCTCGACTCTTTCATGCCTGCCAAAGAGCGCAGGTTCAGAACCTTAGAGCAGATCTTGCCTTCTTCCCTGCAGCCTGAAACTTCTCCAGGTGTGGCGTTGTGAGAGACAGCAGCTGACCTCCTCCCTCCTGCCACTCCCCCACAACTGGGGTGATGGACAGAGAGGGGAAACTGTACTCCCCCTCTTCGGTCCACTGGTCACACACAGTGTGGTTTTGTGCAAAGTCTCTCAGGGGTTGTGGCAGGGCAGCACAGACTTCCTCCACCACTCTGTTGATCAACCTGATGGAGGTGATGTTGCCTCTCTCCCTCAAGGCGTCCACAGATGTTGCCGTCATCCTCATTAGATGGCCCAGTTTGGTGCAGCCAGCCTCTCTAAAATAGGCTCGCAGGCTGGCAGAGTGCAGTGTTTGAGTCTGTATAAGGGTATTAAAAAACAAAGGTTCCTCAAACAACCACATGCCCGGAGTCTCATTTGTGGTACGTGTAACCTTAAAAATCTGCCATGCCTGTAAAACCGAGCTATAAAACGGTGTCAGTCCAGTAGGATCCACATCCTCAGGTTTTAAAAGGAAAAGTTGTTTGTCGTAGCCCAATCGCCCGGCTCTCTTCAGCAGCAGACGAGCTGTATCAAACCAGCTTGGGCCACAATTATACAGCAGTCTTTGTGCAGTCTGGAGCCTAAAATAGGCAATTTTTGATTGGATATTAATTAGTCCCTGCCCCCCTTCAGCCACAGGCAGATAGAGGGCTGCTGCCCGGATCCAGTGCCGGCCAGACCAGAAAAAGTCCAGGATGACACGCTGAACGTCCTCCATCAGGCCTCTCGGTGGCGTCAGAGCAATCAGTCTATGCCACAGAGTCGAGGCGACCAAGTTATTGGCAACCAGAACCCTTCCCCTATATGACAACTGGGGTAGCAACCATTTCCATTTAGACAACCGAGCGCACACTTTCTCCTTAACTCCCTCCCAGTTCTTGTTTTGAAACCCCTCAGTGCCCAAAAATACTCCCAACACTTTCAGGCCCTCCTTCCCCCACTCAAGACCTCCAGGCAGACTGGGCACTGCCTGATCCCTCCACTGTCCCACCAACAAGGCTTCACTCTTTGCCCAGTTCACCCGAGCAGATGAGGCCTTTTCGTACAGTGTCAGGGTGTCCTGTACACACTGAACATCACCCTGGCTGGAGACAAAAATATTAACATCGTCTGCATAAGCAGAAACAGAAAGTAGACGATCAGGATTAGAGGACCCAGGCAGTGAGAGACCACTGAGCCGACCTCTCAGCATGCACAGCAGGGGCTCAATAGCTAAACTAAAAAGTTGACCGGAGAGAGGACAACCCTGTCTTATCCCTCTCTGTACAGGGATTGGCCGACTCAGCCCTGCCCCCATCTTCACCATGCATTGAGCACCACTGTACAATACACCAATCCAGTCCAGAAAACCATCACCGATACCAAAAGCCCTTAGTGCAGAAAACAAATAACAGTGATCCACCCTATCAAAAGCTTTCTCCTGATCCAAAGCGACAATACCAACATTTACATTCTGGGATCTGCACACGTCAATAACATCACGAATCAGGAAAATATTGTCCATAATTTTCCTGTCAGGAATACAATAGGTTTGGTCTGTCTGTACAAGTATTCCCAGGATGTCCTTGAGTCTGTTTGATAAGGCTCTGGAAAGCACCTTATAATCAGTACAGAGGAGAGCAACCGGCCTCCAGTTCTTAAGTAAAGCCAGGTCTCCTTTCTTGGGAAGCAGAGAGAGCACAGCTCGCTGACAAGAGACAGGAAGAGATCCTGTTCTAAAACACTCCAATAAAACACAGTGTAAATCGGGTCCAAGAGTATTCCAGAAACGCTGGTAAAAGTCAGTGGAGAGACCATCGATCCCTGGTGCCCGTCCTGATGCCATCTGCTTGACAGCGACTGTCAACTCCTCCAGAGTCAGCTCAGAGTCCAGAGCAGCTTTCTCACCCGGGATGAGCTGAGGAAGCCCCTCCAGGAGCTCCTCGCGGCACTCCATGCTGCACTGTTCTGCCCCAAAGAGGTCAGCGTAGAAGTTCACTGCATGGGTCCTCATCTCACCCGGACTGGTGGTCACTCTGCCTCCAGGAAGCTTAAGGCAGGTCATCTGCTTCCTCTGTGCCACCGATCTCTCCAAATTAAAAAAGAAAGAGCTCGGGGCATCCATGTCCTTCAGCTGGAGGAAGCGAGACCTGACGAGAGCTCCCTTCACTCTCTCCTGCAGGAAGGAGCTCAACTCCAATCTCTTCTCCCTCAGCAGATGACCCGTGGTGGGATCCGAATGTCTATGTAACCCCTCTTCAATGTTCCTAATATTGGCTTCAAGCTCCTGCACTGCTGCCTTTATATTAGCAGTCGAATGGGAGGTATACTGCTGGCAAAAAACACGAATTTGGGCCTTCCCAACTTCCCACCACAGCTTCAAAGAGACAAAATCCGCTTTTCTAGTCTTCCACTTCTGCCAAAAAACCTCAAAACTTTGACAAAAAGTGCGGTCCTGCAGAAGTCTATTGTTAAAAGACCAGTAGGACTTGACCCTTTCACCTGGTGAAAAAATCAAGTCTATGCTGACAAAGTGGTGGTCAGTGAAGCCAACTGGACATATGTTGCTGTGGACTAATCTGGAGCTGAGACTTTTGGAGATGTAAATCCTATCCAGTCTAGCTGCACTCACCCTGTTATTGCTGACCCTCACCCATGTGTACTGTCTGGTTTGTGGATATTTGACTCTCCATGTATCTAACAGATCCAAGTGTGTGATGATGCTGTGAAGGCTCTGAGATGACTGTGGGTGGGGTTCTTCACTTGTCCTGTCTAAAGTAAAGTCTATAGTGCAGTTAAAATCCCCACCAATGATGAATTGGTCTTGATGGTACTTCCTTACCTCGTTTTTTAGCAGGGTGAAAAAACCTACTATTTCTCTGCCTTGATTGGGAGCATACGTTAATAAAGCAGAACACAGAGCCCTCTATTTCTGCCCTGACAATCAGCAGCCTGCCCTTCACCACTTCAGTGGAAGATAATATAGTTACATTCACGTTTTTTCTAAGCAGAACAGCTACCCCTGCACTAAGGTTGGTGCCATGGCTGAAGGTACATGAACCCTCCCACCATAAACCCCAATCTGTCTCGTCTGCTGGATTGGTGTGTGTCTCCTGTAAGAACAGCACATCAACCCTCTTCTGAGTAGCGACCTCAGAGATTAATGCCCTTTTGTGTCCGTCTCTCCCACCATTGATGTTTAAAGACCCTATCTTGAGGCTCTGCATAGAGAGGTCAGAGAAAAAAAAACAGATAAGATGAGCAATGCAGAAAACAATAAAAAGAGAAAAACACAGTGTGATACATGATCATTTTACTTTTTAATCTTTTTAGCAGTTTTGCCTTTTTTTGCTTTTCTCAGAGTTGTGATATGCTTTTTGAGGCGAAAGCGTTTCTTCTCATCCAAGAGATCAAAACCGACCAATCTTTTGAGAACGCCGACAGATCTGATGAACTTCTCACTATCACTGAAGTAATCATTTAGTCTAACAGTTTTTTTAAATGTTACGTCCAGAAATTGATTAATTTCCTCTAAAGAATAGAGGTCTGTGAGATTCCTGATTGGGGTTTCACCTATGGATATTGTATCTGACTCAGAGTCATACTCCATGTCCTCTCCTTCACAGGACGCCTGAGCATACCCTGCCCTTCATTGGCGTTTACAGTGGGATCGCTGCCTGCAAAACTTGTGGAAGCTACTTCAGCATCTGCAGACTGAGAACTGCTCAGGTTCTCTGCATCCACTGAAGCCTGTTGCTTCTCAGGCTGGCTCTGTTCCTCCCTATCCAAGTCCTCATCCTCAGAAAGTGAACCAGTGGCACCGGCTGCCACATCCTCAGCACCGGGATCCGCATCCGCACCCGCGGCGCCAGCACCGGACCCGCCGGCCGCAGACCCGGCCGCGGACCCCGCACCGGACCCGCCAGCCGCAGACCCGGCCGCGGACCCGGCCCCGGACCCGCCAGCGGACCCGGCCACGGACTCAGCCGCGGACCCGGCCGCGGACTCAGCCGCGGACCCGGCCGCGGACTCGGCCGCGGACCCAGCCGCGGGCCCGGCCGCGGACCCAGCACCGGACCCGCCAGCCGCGGACCCAGCACCGGACCCGCCAGCCGCGGGACCAGCACCGGACCCGCCAGCCGCGGGACCAGCACCGGAGCCGCCCGCCGCGTCAGCGGAGGGGGTCTGCCGTCTATGCGGACATGCAAAGCGTTTATGTCCCACATCCCCACACTCAAAACATTTGAACTGTCCAGAACTGGCATACAGCATATAGAACCCGTCCCCGTGCTTCACTCTGAACGACACGTCCAGCGTTTGTGTCGGCGAGTCCAGGAACATAAACACCTGCCGCCTCAGAGACGATACGTGCTTTAGTTTAGGATCCTTACATCCTAAACTCACCGTTTTAAATCCACTGGCAAACTTGCCGAACCTACGGAGCTCGTGTGACAGGTCGTCTCCCTCCTTACCAATATGGGGCACTGTCAATCTGCTGAGTGCATTAATTGAGGGGCGGGGCACTTGATATACAGGTGCGCACACCTGTCCTCTCGCTCTCTCTCTTCCGCTTCCCTGTGGGGACTGGGCCGTTCGGTGTGGCCAGCGTGGTTGTGTGTGTGTGTGTGTGTAATCCTCATCGTTCAGGTAATGCACTTTGTCACTTTACCGTTGTTCCGGTGTGCATCAAACGGGCGTTTTGGTGACGCGCTTTCCGCTTTTATAGCGTAACCGGCTGCTGGGGTTGTGGAGGACGCATCGCTCCGCCAGAAGCCCTTCCTGGGTGCGATTGCTTGCTCCTTTTGGTATGTCCTCAATTGTTTGCATTTTAGTGGCTCCATCACTCATTTGTTTTAGCTCATTATTCTCTGGTGTTTGTAGCTGGGCGATTTGACGCGCAGCGCGCCCCTTTCCAGTCGCTCTGGAGCGGTAATGTAGCTCAGAGTGGTATGTATAGACTCTTTTAGCAACTCTTTTACAAATGTTTATGATAACTATATATTTGTTTATTAAATCATGTGTGCCCTCTTGTAGAGGCCTTGGTTATCCACTGGCACGTATCCAGCCACCATTCCCTGGATCTGCGCTGCTGTTTTGGCTCCCTCTCTTTCAATACATTGTGGACGCGTCTGGCTTGCCGGGTGACGCCGGCGCGTGATTTACCGGTCTGAGTTGAACGCGACTGAGTCTTCGAGCCAACGTTGGCCTGGTTACCGGGCTCCTCAATTAATATCGTCACATTCTCATTGACGCTGATTATTATTGATTTATTGATCGGTGTTATTGATTGATGTTATTGATTATTTTGTATTATTTAGTATTTTTGTGTTAAACCTTTTACTTTTCCTCCCCACCAGTCTTGTTCAGCACTTTTTGGCATGTTTTAATTGATTTGTTTCGTGTTTGGTTAGGCGCGGTGGCCCAGAGGCGGCAGTCCAGTTCCTGGTGGCGGTCCCCTTCACCATTTCCTTTTTTTCTTTCGTTTGATGTGTGAGTGTAAGTGTCACGGGTGTTTTAAGTTAAGGACCCTTCTACTTTGATTTGTCCCTGCCGCCTGGTAAGCCCCTGCCCTCTCCCTTTTTAATTGTTTTTTTTATTCTTGCCCAGTGCTAATTTGTGACTATTATTATTATTAGTAGTAGTATTGTGGGGGATTTTGGTTAATTATTTTTGTTTAATAAAGTATTCTCCTTATTTGAAACCGTCTCTCGCCCCTGTGGTATTTCGAACCTGTGTGTCTTTAGTTACATGAAGAACTGTTAGAAGTTCAGGATTTCCTGCGGGTGAAACTTCCGCAGGTGGCGTTGTCGCAACCTTTATCACGCCACACTCGCTCTCTAACAACTCGTTCGGTATGAACGGCGGAACACCGGAGACGGTGATCCGCGTGGAGGGAACTGACAGCGGGGAGACCTGCACGAACAAGTCCCTGATAAACACGCCGCTCTCTACCAGCTGGTACACCTGAGGCTCCTCTTTCAGGAACACCACCACCGCTTTATTCATCCGAGACGCAAACGATAACTTGTCGTGACCTAGCTACCTGCTCACCGACCGCCATCAGAACCTCCTCCACCGTAACGCTGCTATCCGGCGGGACTATCCGGACTCCCTGCCGGATAGACGGAGGTGGCGTCTCGGAGGACGCCATACCTCCCGAAACCCACCCGGCACAACCTCTGATCGCTCGGCCAACACAGTAAAAATATTAATAAAGCTCTTACCTGATCATGCACAGAGTAGACGGAAAACCCAGGAAAACCCGACAGAAGGGACAGAAACCAATTCAAACTCCGCGCCACTCGCACCACCGCTCACACTCACACTCACCGGAAAGGGGAGGGGAGAGGAGAGGAGACGAGAGGAGAGGGGAGGAGAGGAGAGGAGAGGAGAGGGGAGGAGTCTCTTCCAGGAAAACGAAACCAAAGCCAGTCGACGTGGAGGCGGTTCTCTCTTTCTGGAGGAAAATAAAACGCATTTGAACAAATCGACTGACGGACAGGAACTACAGCAAGGTGAGTAAAACGGCAGCACTGTGAGATAAAGTTAAAACCTGTCTTCCCGTCATGGGATTAGAAAGATAATGGCGTTGCTCAACACATAAACCTTGTGGTCTGTGTCTAGGAATGGCCTCTGCTATCACTTCCTGGTCTGAGGACAACTTTTCCTGCTCCATCTGTCTGGATGTGTTCAACAGCCCAGTTTTCACACCTTGTGGACACAACTTCTGCAGAACCTGTATTACAAAGTTCTGGGATGACCAAGTCCAGTACAAATGTCCCGTTTGCAACGAGCTTTTCCACACAAGACCTGATCTACGAGTCAATACCCTCTTATCAGAAATGGTGGATCAGTTTAGACGGTCCGTACGAGTCAAAGAGCAGCCTAGCGTTGAACCAGGAGAAGTTCCCTGTGACGTCTGTACTGGGACCCAGCTGAAGGCTGTGAAGTCCTGCCTAGTGTGTCTCGCCTCTTACTGCCACACCCACCTGGAGCAACATGAGACATTCACACGCATGAAGAAACATCGGCTGGTCGAGCCTATGGACCGCCTGGAAGACAGGTTGTGTAAGAAACACGAACGACTGCTGGAGCTCTTCTGCCAGACTGACCAGGTGTGTGTGTGTCAGTTCTGCACAGACAGTGACCACAAGTCCCATCCTGTTGTACCTCTAAAGGAGGAATATGAAGTGAAGACGGTCCAGCTGGGGAAGATAGAGTCTGAAGTTCAGCAGATGATCCAGGAGAGAAAACGAAAGATTCAGGAGATCAACGACACAGTAGACCGCAGCAAAGCAGACGCAGACAGAGAGATAGCCGACGGTGAGAAGGTCCTCACTGCTCTGATCAGCTGCGTTGAAAAGCAGCGGGATGATTTCAACCAAAAGGTCAAAGAGAAACTGAAATCCACAGAGAAACAAGCTGAAGACCTCATCAAAGAGCTGGAGCAGGAAATAGAAGATCTGACCAACAGAAGCTCAGAGGTGAAGCAGCTCACACACACTGAAGACCACCTCCACTTCCTCCAGACCTTCACATCCCTGAAGAATCCTCCACCCACCAGGGACTGGACCACGGTGGAGGTCCGTCCTCCATCATACGTAGGGACCTTGAGGAGATCCCTGGATCAGCTGGAGGAGACACTGAACATGGAGATGAAGAAGGTGCCTTTCCTGAGATCATCTCTAAAGAAGTGTAAGTGTCTGTTTAGTTTGATTAACACACACTAACTATTTAGATGGAAGTCCACACAGCAGTAGGTGACGTCCGTTCATTCAGATCCTACTGGAATGAAGATGATGTTGATGATCATGTCTCTTACATGGATTATAAGTCATAATATTATGATTATTACATTTGTATTTTATTATGGTTAATATTGGGTATATTTATTATTATTTATTCTAAATATGTTTTAATTCATATTATTACTATAATTGTTATTATATTGTGATTATTGTTATTATTTATTGCTATCATTATTACATTAGACATAACCATAATAATCAGGATACTATTCATCGTAATTATATGTGTATTTTATATTCTAAACATAATATAAATGAAAATAATACTATTGTGTTGTTGCTATTAATATTTTAATTATTACATTAGCCACACCAACATAATAATTATAATATTAACATGAATAATTATACATGTATTTCATGTTGGAACCATTTTATACAATTATAATTATAATAATGCAGCCTACTATAAGGGGTGATGCTGTTTAATAATATCGTTAGGGTAGGAAATGAGAAGAGTGCAGAAATGGAAAGCCCTGGAACATGAACTAGGACTGTTCTCACCATTTACAGCAGCAAAGAGCCCCAAACTATCACTCAGCAGTATTTACAGTCCGCTGATGTTTTAAACACTAAACTACCGCTCGCCACCATACTCACAAAGAAAACACAAGAAAACATATTTATTCATCTTTCATTCATTTGAAGTTCAAATAACCTCAGTTCAGCCCCCCCCCCCTCTATGGGTGTGAACACTACATACTAATACACATCACTTCCACATTAGTAGTTTGTATTTGTTGTTTATAGTGTAATACAAGTGACCAACATGGAAACTAACTAAACCGACTGTATGACAGCACAAGACAAGCAGAAGAACTCGACTCAAACCAACCAAACACAACTCAACACAGAACAACATCAACACAACAACAACAACAACAACACAATACAAACTAAGGGTTTCTATTGTCGTACGCATGTGTGTAGGTGTGTGTGTGGGGGTTTGTGGGTGGATGGTTTCTGTGTGAAAGATATGGAGGGGAGATGGAGCAAAAGGATCAAGGGAAGAAAGAGAAATATAAAATAATTAAATAAAACCTGGATACTTCTACCAGCAACATTTAGACAAAACAGATCCCAGCAAAATGAACAAATGAATAAATGATGTGATACTAATATCAATAAATGAATGAATAGACAAAACGTGAGACAGCTAAACAAAATACACCACTCAAATCAGAAGCCGGGCAAATTAATATTACCACTGCCAACGCCACCACTACGTATAATAGTAATAATAATGTGGCAATAGCAATACTAACAATACTAACAATAATAACAACAACAATAATGATAACAATGATAATACTAATAATAGATAATTATGTGTGTATACGTATGTGTATGTATGTTTATGTATATTTGTATAGTCTGAACCACTTCTGTGGTACTAGCAGTTCATTTGCAGCCTGTATGTGAGCTCACTTTGTTCAGCCTGTTTACAGGTGTCCCTTTGAAGCTCCATTACAATGGATGTGTATTGGAACCTTTAACAGTTTAATATCTTACAGTATGCAAAGTATTGCTCAGATATTTCATATGATCATAAGCTCACCATGCTGAACATTTTGATGTATAATATGTGTAGATAGTGTAAATATTGTGGGTGTAGATGCAGTTTATACATTTTTCTAGGTTTCAATGTTTTGACTGACAGCCGCTCACACACACATGGGAATTAAATTAACTTTAACTTTAATGATCTTAAAAACTATAAATACTATTGCTTATAAAAGTCACAGCACACTATTCCACTATAGTACCTATCATAGGATATATGTTTGTCATTCTATGTTAATGTTTGTGCAAGTGATGATGATGATGATGATGATGATGATGATGATGATGAACGGTTGGGTCGGTGTAACAAAGTTCACCACCGGACCGGTGTACCGTATTTGACCACTAGGTGTCATCCACTAAACATCACATCATGTTCATCACGTGGTCCTCCTGCTGATTACAACACAATACAAGTTGGATCTGGGAGACTTTTTTATTGGTCTCTTCATGACAAATGCCGGTCCAGTCGGTTACCGGACCGGAAAACCGGGAATGGACCCGACCTTCAGCCCCTAATCATGTCTTGTTCTCCCGTCAGATGCCTGTGGACTCACACTGGACCCAAACACAGCCCACAGACTTCTCTCTCTGTCTGAGGACCTCAGGGAGGTGAAGCGGGTTGGAGAGGATCAGTCTTATCCTGACCACCCAGAGAGATTTGACTCCTGGTCCCAGGTGTTGTGTAGAGAGGGTCTGACTGGCCGCTGTTACTGGGAGGTGGAGAGGAGAGGACCTGTTGATATAGGAGTGACATACAGAGGAATCACAAGGAGAGGAGGAGGTAAGGACAGCCTGCTTGGAATGAACAACAAGTCCTGGAGTCTTTATTGTCATGATGATGGTTACTCTGCCTGTTACAACGGTAGTAGAACAGTCATCCGTCTCCCCCCCCCTGTCTCCACCAGAGTAGGAGTGTGTGTGGACCGGCCTGCTGGCTCTCTGTCCTTCTACAGAGTGTCCCCAGGTGTAGGAGGGTCCTCACACACACTGACACTCATCCACACCTTCAGCACCACATTCACCCAGGAGGTCCTCCTCCCTGGGTTTGGGTTTGGGTTATGTAGTTTTGGTTCCTCAGCATCTCTGTGTGAGTTGTAGGTTATGATCCTCATCATCTCACCTCCAAACATCGCGAGCAGAAACGACTTTGCGTGCGCACAACTAACACATCACATGCAGACAGATGATTATCACAGCACTTTTAAAGTGTGGGGACATTTGTAGTTTGGCGATCAATATTTCAACCAAATATCTGATGGTAATATTTGTGATATGATTACCTATTGTTTCTGATCGGTTCCCTATTGTATTGATTACCAATTGTTTCTGATCGGTTCTCTCTTGTATTGATTACCTATTGTTTCTGATCGGTTCCCTATTGTATTGATTACCTATTGTTTCTGATCAGTTCTCTCTTGTATTGATTACCTATTGTTTCTGATCGGTTCTCTCTTGTATTGATTACCTTTTGTTTCTGATCGGTTCCCTATTGTATTGATTACCTATTGTTTCTGATCGGTTCTCTCTTTTATTGATTACCTATTGTTTCTGATCGGTTCCCTATTGTATTGATTACCTATTGTTTCTGATCGGTTCTCTCTTGTATTGATTACCTATTGTTTCTGATCGGTTCTCTCTTGTATTGATTACCTTTTGTTTCTGATCGGTTCTCTATTGAATTGATTACCTATTGTTTCTGATTGGTTCTCTCTTGTATTGATTACCTATTGTTTCTGATCGTTTCTCTATTGAATTGATTACCTATTGTTTCTGATCGGGTCTCTCTTGTATTGATTACCTATTGTTTCTGATCGGTTCCCTATTGTATTGATTACCTACTGTTTCTGATCGGTTCTCTCTTGTATTGATTACCTATTGTTTCTGATCGGTTCTCTATTGAATTGATTACCTATTGTTTCTGATCGGTTCTCTCTTGTATTGATTACCTATTGTTTCTGATCGTTTCTCTCTTGTATTGATTACCTATTGTTTCTGATCGGTTCTCTCTTGTATTGATTACCTATTGTTTCTGATCGGTTCTCTATTGAATTGATTACCTATTGTTTCTGATCGGTACTCTCTTGTATTGATTACCTGTATTTTCTGATCTTTTCTCTCTTGTATTGATTACCTATTGTTTCTGATCGGTTCTCTCTTGTATTGATTACCTATTGTTTCTGATCGGTTCTCTATTGAATTGATTACCTATTGTTTCTGATCGGTACTCTCTTGTATTGATTACCTGTATTTTCTGATCGGTTCTCTCTTGTATTGATTACCTATTGTTTCTGATCGGTTCTCTATTGTATTGATTACCTATTGTTTCTGATCGGTTCTCTCTTGTATTGATTACCTATTGTTTCTGATCGGTTCTCTCTTGTATTGATTACCTATTGTTTCTGATCAGTTCTCTCTTGTATTGATTACCTATTGTTTCTGATCGGTTCTCTCTTGTATTGATTACCTTTTGTTTCTGATCGGTTCCCTATTGTATTGATTACCTATTGTTTCTGATCGGTTCTCTCTTGTATTGATTACCTATTGTTTCTGATCGGTTCCCTATTGTATTGATTACCTATTGTTTCTGATCGGTTCTCTCTTGTATTGATTACCTATTGTTTCTGATCGGTTCTCTCTTGTATTGATTACCTTTTGTTTCTGATCGGTTCTCTATTGAATTGATTACCTATTGTTTCTGATTGGTTCTCTCTTGTATTGATTACCTATTGTTTCTGATCGTTTCTCTATTGAATTGATTACCTATTGTTTCTGATCGGGTCTCTCTTGTATTGATTACCTATTGTTTCTGATCGGTTCCCTATTGTATTGATTACCTACTGTTTCTGATCGGTTCTCTCTTGTATTGATTACCTATTGTTTCTGATCGGTTCTCTATTGAATTGATTACCTATTGTTTCTGATCGGTTCTCTCTTGTATTGATTACCTATTGTTTCTGATCGTTTCTCTCTTGTATTGATTACCTATTGTTTCTGATCGGTTCTCTCTTGTATTGATTACCTATTGTTTCTGATCGGTTCTCTATTGAATTGATTACCTATTGTTTCTGATCGGTACTCTCTTGTATTGATTACCTGTATTTTCTGATCTTTTCTCTCTTGTATTGATTACCTATTGTTTCTGATCGGTTCTCTCTTGTATTGATTACCTATTGTTTCTGATCGGTTCTCTATTGAATTGATTACCTATTGTTTCTGATCGGTACTCTCTTGTATTGATTACCTGTATTTTCTGATCGGTTCTCTATTGAATTGATTACCTATTGTTTCTGATCGGTTCTCTCTTGTATTGATTACCTATTGTTTCTGATCGGTTCTCTATTGAATTGATTACCTATTGTTTCTGATCGGTTCTCTCTTGTATTGATTACCTATTGTTTCTGATTGGTTCTCTATTGTATTGATTACCTATTGTTTCTGATCGGTTCTCTCTTGTATTGATTACCTATTGTTTCTGATCGGTTCTCTCTTGTATTGATTACCTATTGTTTCTGATCGGTTCTCTATTTAATTGATTACCTATTGTTTCTGATCGGTTCTCTCTTGTATTGATTACCTATTGTTTCTGATTGGTTCTCTCTTGTATTGATTACCTTTTGTTTCTGATCGGTTCTCTCTTGTATTGATTACCTATTGTTTCTGATCGGTTCTCTATTGTATTGATTACGTATTGTTTCTGATTGGTTCTCTATTGTATTGACTATTGTTTCTGATCGGTTCTCCATTGTATTGATTACCTATTGTTTCTGATCGGTTCTCTCTTGTATTGATTACCTATTGTTTCTGATTGGTTCTCTCTTGTATTGATTACCTATTGTTTCTGATCGGCTCTCTATTGTATTGATTACCTTTTGTTTCTGATCGGTTCTCTCTTGTATTGATTACCTATTGTTTCTGATCGGTTCTCTCTTGTATTGATTACCTATTGTTTCTGATCGGTTCTCTATTGATTTCCTATTGTTTCTGATCGGTTCTCTATTCATTGTATTGATTACCCCCGTGTGGCAGGTCGCATCACAGCCTATCAGAGAAATGAACATTCATGAGCAAGCTACAACCTTTGCCTTTATCAAATCTATTGATATATTTTTAACCATGAAAGGTGGTGACTTTTAAGATCTTCCATAGGATTTACTAAGCAGCTTTCACAAATATTTTATTTCTAATTTGAAAAGTCTTAAGTATTGATTGATGTAAAACCTAAAAATATAATTTGTATGACAATATCTTGGATATTTTGAACAACATTTTTGTAATGAAGAGCTCTGATATTAGTTTTCATGTTGATAAGCCTAACATGGGACATGATTTAAAGCAGATTAATATTATATTCATAAATGCGGGCTATGGGAAAAGCTAATGATGTTCATGTTGTGAAGGACTTTAAACTGAATATTGATTCCTTGTGTTGTGTTGGGAACAACACGGCAGCAGAACATGTCCATGTACATGTAAGGGACTATTGTTCTGTTGTATTTGTTCATAAAGCATAATGGTAATAAACAACTCGGTGTGTCCAACTGAATGTTGTCATCTCTATTCACCTCTTCCTCAGTGTGTGGAGGGAGGATATCACTATTCCCTCCTTTGTGCCTTGAGTAGAAATATAGTTAACAATGGCATATGTTTAATCATGATCAATAAAGTACCTCCATAATCTAATGGTTATGGTGTTAACAGTGTGTAAAATATCTATAGGATGAGGTGTGTGTGTGTGTGTGTGTGGTGTGTTGTGTAGAGAGAAGTCAACTCCCAGCTGAAAAGTACTGGGTTTGATCCCCAATGTCTGCAGCCAAACCCCTACCTGCTCCTTAATCACATGCATTTTATTAGTATTAGTTTATTTAACAGGAGTCAAGTCTTTATTTGTACAGCCCTTAATCACAGTTACAGTCTCAAAGGGCTTCACAGGCCACACATTGACGACACCCCCTAACCCTTAGCCCCCCCGCAGGGCAAGAAAAACCTCCCTTGATTATCAGGAAGAAACCTTGAGAAGGCAGAGTGGGGATCCCTCCTTCCAGGGATGGTAAGGACTGCAATGGGTGCCATATGTGACACACACACACATCGTATTACAAGCAGGCATTTTAAGTACAAAAAAATTGAAAATGAATTGTGTCCATGGTGAGGTGCTGACTGGTGAGCAGCTGGTAGCCGTCCAGTGCGGTGGACAGACGTCCAGTCATGATCACAGCAACACACTAAAACTAGACAACTTTATAGTTAGATGTGG
The DNA here is from genome assembly GCA_030340625.1 of Merluccius polli. Taxonomy (NCBI): domain Eukaryota; kingdom Metazoa; phylum Chordata; class Actinopteri; order Gadiformes; family Merlucciidae; genus Merluccius; species Merluccius polli. The sequence continues at coordinate 8,348 of JAOPHQ010004088.1, read as the reverse complement.
AGGACACACACACACGTCGCATGTCCCCGGATGATTAAAATAACAAAATGAAGACGTCAGAGTGCGTCTGGGTTCTGCAGACCGGAGCTAGCCGTCAGTGGGCGGATACCTCAGAGTGTGTCTGAGCCATAGGCTGCAGCACAGCCGCAAGTGGGAGGGGCTTGTTCGTCCCCACATCTGATTGGTTGAGCGGCTGCATCTAAATAGAAACACAAGCAACGGGACCGGAGAAGAACCAAGGACTGGAAGAGCCAAACTAAGGTCATTTAAACGTGCAACGTTAGTGTGTAAAAGTATGTTATATGGTATGATGCGATTTGAATGAACGAATAAAATAAAAGGTAATTGACGCGATGCCATTTCCCTCTGCAGATTTCGATGCAACTTGGAGCCCAACATGGCAGAGGTTAGTAGTGACAGCGAGCTTGCAGTGATGGGAGTCCAAGACGGGTGATGTTACGTTACTGTGGTGTGATTACGTTCATGTGTATTTCGACGTGAGTAAAAGGTAGAGGTTTAGGTCAAAGTGGTTGTGCCTTTTATCTGTGTCATTGAATTCACCGTAAACAGTTCATCAAAGACTGACACCTGTGGCACAAAACTCCGTCGTGGGATTGGTTGTCACTGTTACGCCCCTGCAAAGTGGGGAGAAATAATCACGAGAGTGATAGCATAGTTGTTTCCTCAGTAAGAACTTTACTAGAATGAGCATTTGCAAAAACATCACAATTTACAATGTATAATTCACACAGAGGTAGTGCTGGTGTAGTGTATTTTCTGATATACATTTACAGGTTATTCTACTTCTTTCTTTTATTCACTGTATTTCACTCATTCGTTATATGTAGAATACTGCTGTGTCATGAGAGAACATTCCTGTGTCTCTCTAGTAGCTATTAGGGGTAATCCTGAGGGCTGAGGGGCAGCAGGATGCCCTGATGACCCCAAACTAATGAAAAGATGCCCTGATGACCACCGAAAGTGTCTCCATATGTGGCTTAAGATAGGGAGCTGTTTGTGTTGTGTTGTAGATCTGAGGGCGTATTGTTTCGGCTTGCCGGACTGCCACGCATTGTATGGCCCAGAGAGGCTATAAGAAGTGTGTGCATTAGAGAGGATTCAGTTTCGGACCCCATTGGGGGATTCGGACTCAGATTGGGAGGAGATTCGGCCGCCATTCAGATGCATAGAATGTCATCCCGCTTGTGTTCTCTGTTAAATAAAAAGGTATTCACTCAGACACTTTTGGGAGCGGACATCCATCATTTCATCATCCACAAACCAGCATGCTGGCAGCCGAGAAGAATACACCGCTATGGGGGTATTATTGAGACAATATTATTTGTGTGTGCGTATCTCAATCTGTGTGTGTGTAATAAGATTTGTGTGTATTCACATTTGTGTGTATTCACATTTGTGTGTGCGTAATAAGATTTGTCTGTCTGTATTCACATTTGTGTGTGTGTAAATAAATCTGTGTCTGTATTCACATTTGTGTGTTTGTGATGAGATTTGTGTTTGTATTCACATTTGTGTGTGTGTAAAAAAATGCGTACTGAGATCTGTAAGTGTACACACATCTGTGAATGTGTAAACAGATCTGTAAATGCATACTGAGATCTGTAAATGTCTGTCATCAGGTATAACTCAGGCGGGAGCTCTGATTGGCCGTCTTTTTACACGTAGATTTTGGCACACTTCTGCCGTGCAGATCTGCAAATGCGATCCGTGTGTAAAAAGGATTTGTCTGTAACTTCACGTTTCCTTTGCCCTGAGCTCAGGCTCACAGGCTCATGCCGGGCTTTCAGTAGCAATGCAGTCTACACACCACTAGTCGGCGCGTAGCACCCAGTGATGTTAAGCGTGTCATTGTCATGGGTAACAGTTGAGAGGCAGACGACCGGCCAGTGTCATTAACGGCAGCCATCTTACCCATGACAATGACACGCTTAACATCACTGGGTGCTACGCGCCGACTAGTGGTGTGTAGACTGTATTGCTACTGAAAGCCCGGCGTGAGCCTGTGAGCCTGAGCTCAGGGCAAAGGAAACGTGAAGTTACAGACAAATCGTTTTTACACACGGATCGCATTTGCAGATCTGCACGGCAGAAGTGTGCCAAAATCCACGTGTAAAAAGACGGCCAATCAGAGCTCCCGCCTGAGTTATAACTGATGACAGACATTTACAGATCTCAGTACGCATTTACAGATCTGTTTACACATTCACAGATGTGTGATATTGACAAATACATTTATTTTGTAAAAAATCTTGTTACAATTTTCATTTCTAATTTCTGGTTAATTAAGACTAGCATTAGGAGGCCACAGTGCAGGGAGAGCAGCTGGTATGGAGGTGAGGACATCAGTCTTAAGTAGGGTTGCCAACCGTCTCGTCCCGTATTTAGAAACAAAAGCACCCGTCCCGTATTGAGCTGAAAAGGGACGCACTTTGTCCCGTATTACTGTGAGAGTAAAAAAAAAAGTCAGTAAAATGCCAATGGAAAATGAATAACAGGGCGCTTTATATGAACATTTTCGGTAAACTTGTTTCCAGGCCCAGAGCCATTGAAAGAGAGAGTTGCGACACTCGTTGATCTCACCGCCACGCGGTCACGTGGTTCCTGTAGCTCTCAACAGGTCCAAACAGATCCGTTTGAATGGTTTTCAGTGGGATGGACAGCAGCAGTCCTATATTTACAGCAATGTTCAGTAAATATTATTATTCATCCTTGATTAAGATTGACATTATGTTACCAGGCGATCCAGATTAAAAGTATAACCGCACCTCTATGATAAAAACACAGGAAATTATAAACCTTTAAAATGTTTATTTCACAAACAACTCTCAAGCCTTAACAGTAGCAGGTGACATGACTCTCTTTCTCTCTCTCTCTCTCTCTCTCTCTCTCTCTCTCTCTCTCTCTCTCTCTCTCTCTCTCTCTCCCTTCATTCTCTCATCCTGTCTACATGGTGTTGAATTTTACGCACCAGACGCACTGCATAGCACTTCAGTAGCCTCTAGTCCAACATCCATAGGCCTATCTGGGGTCCATGTAACCATCTAATGTACAGTATAATGTGTGGCTGGAGGACTGTATGGGACCAGGGGTCAGGTAGGGTTTAGATGTTAGTTACATGGGAGTGTATCCTGAGAGAAGAGTCTCTATGGAGGACCGGATCAACCCGACAGACAGGATGTGATCAACTTAACTGAAAAGAAGACAAGCGTACACACGTCCGATGTCAATCACCGCACCCGGTATCGCTCTACAACTGGACAGACGGGTTTAAGGAGTCTGAAGGATGAGGTGTCCCTTTTTTATTTTTCAGTGAGTTGGCAACCCTAATCTTAAGGTATAATCAATGTTAAAACCAAAGGCCAAATCGATGTTAAAAAAGGCCACATTTTTTTGAATGCATCATGACACTAAAGTCTCACTCTCGTTTTTTTCTGAAACTTGGCAGCCGTGTAGGCTACAACAAACATACGGCTACTCATGCCTTGAAAAAGGTACTTATTTGTACCCTACATGATGCAAATCATAGTCACGGAAAAAAACCCATGGCGGACCACCGGAGAAACGGTTGGGGTTTATATGGCCATACATAACGGTTATGCCTTTTTATGATTATATTTTTTTAAAGTCAAAGAGAAATATGCATTGACGAGTCTTACAATCCCATTGTTATTGCAAAACAATGTGTGACAAGAATTCGTCATTTCTACTTGCTGCCTGCCTACATGTTGTACATGCATAGCTTTCTCAACCGTCTCTGGTACTTCTTAGTACCCCAAGTGTACCCTTTGCCTTGAAAAAGGTACTTATTTGTACCCTACAGGATTTGTACCCGAAAGGTACTTCTTAGTACCCCCATGGGAACACGAAAGGGCCTTTGATGGTACATTTGTGAATTTTGTACCTTAAATAACTAGATTGTACCTTTATTTATGAGAATGTACCTTTTCAAAGGGTACTTACATGTACCTTTCAGCATAATTCAATGTGTACATTTTTCTATGTAAAGGTAAAGAAAAAAGAAAATTTGCTCAGAAAGTAAAGGGAGAGTGGGGAAAGATGTGGAAGCAGTGGTAGTAGCCGCTAGTGTACAGGCCTACCACCAGAGGGCGCTGTTGTCTCATACATTTCGTGTTGTTTTTGTCACACAAACCAACCAGCAGATCTGCTCTGCCATGCGGAAGGAAATCGCACGTCCGCCATCAGATATGGTTCACATTGTGGTCACCTGTAGTTGCTCTGCTTAAATCCAACCCGTGGATGTGCCCTGGAGGCCAGGAATCCTGCTTCCATGTTTCCAACCTTATTATATAATGTTTCAATCCATCAATACATCAATCAATCAATCAAAACCAGGGATTAGAAACGATTCAAAGAACGAAAACGAAAACCGGAAACGAACTAAATTTTAGGATGAACGTGATTGAAAACAGGAACAAAAACTATTTCAGTTGTTCCAGAGTGAATACGCAATTTTCAATCTCTGACAACCGGTTAATAACGTTATGTATCCTTCCAATTAACTTTCCTTGAAATGTTGTTGCAGATCCATTTTTAAAGGAAGCACTATACCGGAAGTGATGTAATTGTTGCTGCGCGGTTTTCCCCACACCGCCTGTTAGGCGCCTGTTCCTGCCAGATAATGAGCACATCTCCCTGGCCTGCATTCAGCTCCACCTGCACCACACCCATCCTTGAGAGGGTGGGGGGGTCAGGCTACATGCAGGTAGGGTTAGAGGGTTAGAGGGTTAGGGCTAAGGTTAGGGTTAGAGGGTTAGGGGGTTAGGGTTAGAGGGTAAGGGTTAGGGGGTTAGGGTTAGAGGGTAAGGGTTAGAGGGTAAGGGTTAGAGGGTTAGTGGGTCGTTAGAGGTTTAGGGGGTTAGAAGGTTAGAGGGTAAGGGGGTTAGGGTTAGAGGGTTAGGGGGTTAGGGGGTTAGGGTTAGAGGGTTAGGGGGTTAGGGTTAGAGGTTTAGGGGGTTAGGATTAGAGGATAAGGGGCTTAGGGTTAGAGGGTAAGGGTTAGAGGGTTAGTGGGTCGTTAGAGGTTTAGGGGGTTAGAAGGTTAGAGGGTAAGGGGGTTAGGGTTAGAGGGTTAGGGGGTTAGGGGGTAAGGGTTAGGGGGTTAGGGTTGGGGTTAGATGGTTAGGGGGTTGGGGTTAGAGGGTTAGGGGGTTAGAGGATTAGGGGGTTAGGGTTGGGGTTAGAGGGTTAGGGGGTTAGGGTTAGGGGGTTAGAGTTAGAGGGTTGGGGTTAGAGGGTTAGGGTTAGAGGGTTAGGGGGTTGGGGTTAGAGGGTTAGGGTTAGGGGGTTAGGGTTGGGGTTAGAGGGTTAGGGGGTTAGAGGTTTAGAGGGTGAGTGTTAGAGGGTTAGGGGGTTAGAGGTTTAGGGGGTTAGGGTTGCAGGGTTAGGGTTAGGGGGTTAGAGTTAGAGGGTGAGGGTTAGAGGGTGAGGGTTAGAGGGTTGGGGTTGGGGAGGGGCTGTCCGGCTACATGCAGGTAGGCCTAAATCTGGTGCGTTACTCATTCATCCTTGTGCAAAGTTGCCAATAATCTGTTGTTTCGAAAAATAACGTTATTAACCGTTCTCCTATAATATATATATATCCTTTTATTATATATCCTATAATATATAAGGGACTTACCGGTTATTAATTAGAGGAGAAGCCTGGGAGCACAAAAATAAGCTTTCTGCTCAGAACGAACCGAAATTAAAAACATTTCGTTTCTAATCCCTCATCTAAAGATTTATTTGTCCCAGAGGGGCACATAGTGCACAGTAGTACAGGAAATAAAACAATACAGGAACATTAAAAACAATACGTTAGCTAGAG
>JAOPHQ010004087.1:27500-69986 GCA_030340625.1 Merluccius polli | reverse complement strand
CTCACTCTCTCTCTCAAAAAATCAATAACATCATAGCCACATAAGTTGCTTACCAGCACAAGCAAAAAACTAATATATTTAAATTGTACTCAATATATATTTTTTTATATTTAAGTATAGGTATATAACAGTATTTTTCTGTTAAGCATTTAAGTGGTATTCCAAATGTAATTATATTTTATATTACATTATATTGTGCTTATGCTCCAAATGTAGTACACTTAGCTCTAAATATTACATTACAACACCAATACACTTAACAAGATTATGCTTTAAGTGAATTGTTTTCTAGTCTTTAAATACACTAAACATTCATATTAGTACACTTTACATGATTACAGTATACTTGGTAGAACATACATATAGTACAATAAATTCTAATTAACTAACAAGAATGCTCTCAGTGAATTGCTTTCTAGTCTTTAAATATACGATGGCTTGCTCAGGGTGGTGAACAGAGATCAGACATTTATTTGATGAAAACAGCAGACAGAAACAAACCTAAAACAAACAAGGAACCGACAGCTGGGCAGAAACTAGGAACTTAAATACACAGCGAGGCAATCCTTTACAAACTTCACAAGAGCTATTTTATTTGGAACAGATTGTTGTTTATACCAATGACAAATTGGTCACAAGTTAACATGAACAACTGTTTCCCTGTTCATGTTGTGTAGACCCACTTGAATGTGACGGATTCCCGAACAATTCATTTTGTTGTCATTATTGGTTACTAAATAACGATGAAGGTTGTGAGATAACGAATAGTTTTTTACATGCTCACTATTAATTATATTAATTTGTCAATGTCTATTGGTGATATTGCAGACAATGTTATTGCCACAGCAATTGCACTCAAGTATTATTTAAGTAAAGGCTACTATAAAGCACATGTACGTATATTTTTCACGCTGAATAAAATAAATTAAAAGAAAAAAAATACAATTAAGTATATTAATATACTGTGGTACACATTAAACAATATTGAAATACAGAATCCACATAAAAATGTGTATTCAGCATATTAAATGGTTCCAATTTAGGTCAACATAAATACATTCCAAATACACATGGGCATACTTAATTGTACTAAAATATGTTAAAGACATTTTTAAATATATATATGTGTGTTACGCTTGGGAGCCCATGCCCGCGAATCTCCTTCTGCCTTTGTGCATTTTGCTGGTGTCATGGAATTACAGAGAGGAATCGCATTGGTGTGTGTTGGCGTGCCTGCTAGCACTGGTGTGTTGTGTGTGCAGTTGTGTTTTCCTGTATTTTTTTTTATGTATTTTTTATGAGAATCGCTGAAGAGTGTGAAATTCACCCCCTCCTTGTCCTCAAGTAGGTCATAGATGGTTCACTGCATGATGTGACTTTCTTCTTCTGAGCGTGTGCTGCACACGCTCCGCGTGTGTGTGTGTGTGTAGGTGTGTGTGTGTGTGTGTTGTGTGTGTGTGCCCGTGTGTGTGTGTGTGTGTCGCGCCCGTGTTGTGTGTGTGGTTGTGTGTGCGCAATTGTAGCAAAAAAGTGATTTCACTCTCCTCTGTCTCCTGGTTTTGGAATATCTGCGGGCGTACACTGCACCATCTCAGAGAGAGAGAGAGAAGAGGGGCGAAAAGGAAGATACATAGAAGAAAATAAAAAGAAAGAGAAATATATATATATATATAATATATATATTATAAATATTAGATATATATAAATATAAATATATAAAATTAATAAGGGAGAGAAATTTAAAGAGAAAATGAGAGAGAAGAGAGAGAAGAAGAGAAGAGAAGAGAGAAAGAGAGAGAGAGAGAGCGAGAGAGAGAGAGGCGAGCATTAGATGCAGCATGAGGAATGACCCCCACTCTTCTTTGGTCATTTCAAATTCAAAGCTCATCCACCCAGCCCCCCCCCCCACACACACACACCCACCCTACCACCATCTCCACCTCCCTCTCCGTCATCCTCACCACTTCTCCTCCACCTCCCCCCGTTTTCATCTCGTCTGCGCCACCACTTCCCTTTTTCATTTCCAGCAACTCTTTGAAGCCTGGCCGACAGCCGGGGGATTCCCCCTGAGACCTGAACCCAGATCACCAGGTCTGGACTATCACTCTTCAGGTCTCTCTCTCTCACTCTCTCTCTCTCCTCTCTCCCTAAGGTCCCCCCTATCTTTCCCCCTTATCCCCCCTCTCTCTCTCTTCCCTCCTCTCAATGCATTGTTCCTGAAGGGTTTATGACGGCGACTGAATCTTTTGTGACCCTCATGTTCACTTACCCCCCCCCCCCCCACACAACACACACCACACACACACACACACACACACACACACCACCCACGTCCTTCCCTATTTAGAGGTAGTTTCCAGGTGGGAGGAAGGGAGGGGGGTTGTAACTGGTTGTAACGAGATACGGACTAAGCTGTCATAAATGTGACATAAACAAAAGATATGCTAACACAAAGAAACACTACACCATCCACCCCTCCACCCCCCACTTCTGTCCTGCTCTCCGCTTTTCTTCTCCCCCTCGCCCCCCCCCCCTCCCCCCCCTCTCCCCCCCCCTCTCCCCTCTCCGCTCTCTCCCGCCCTCCTCTCGCTCTCTCTCTTCGCTTGTTTCTTTGGTTTTGTGTTTCAGCATATACTTTGTACTCACCCCTTGACTCTGGCTGGGGGGGGAGAGAGAGAGAGAGAGAGAGAGAGAGAGGGTATCTCTCTCTTTCGCTGCGCCCCGCTTGTGTTGTTGATGATGATATTTGCGTGACCTTTTTTAGGAACATTGAATGGTTGCTGAATATTCCAGCATACGTTTTTTTTTTTCAGTAAGCTTCAGTATGGGGTGTTACTGGAGCGTTTCAGTACCTTTCTATAGTGAGAGAATCAAAGCATATACATTAAACTATGTAATACTTGAAATGAGACAAATAAAGATATTTTGTTAGCTCGTTCAGGTTTAAATAAAGGTTTAGCCCGCCCACCATGCGCCCGCCAACCATGCGGCTAAGACAGTTGGAATCCATGACGCCATTATGGATTTCCATAAACCCACCAATATTTAGACCTTTAACTTTCTATTCAGGAAAATTGCCATTATGCAGTAAACTATTTCATTTTCCATTTGATTTTAAGAATCACTGGCTGCACTTCTCTTTTGTGCTTGGTTCTGTGAGCTCTCTTATCACTAAAGGAGCAGCGCACGCGTAAGATAATGGAGGTATCATGAAAATGAAAGATAAGAGGAGGAACAAATTGGTTTAGGAGATAAGTGGAATGATTTGTATGATGTTTGTACTGAAAAGCAGTCAAGAATGTATCGGAAAACAGCAACTGTGAGGGTTTTGGCTGCCTTGACGGATTCAATGTGGGCCTTTTGGCAGATCGATGCAGGAAATGGATACTCCGGATTCTCCAGATTAAATTAACTGAGGATATAGTTGTGTTTAAAGTTTAGCTTATCCATCAATCTTGAAGGGTTGTGTTGTCTCTTCTCTACATTTGAGGAATATGGTTTGTATCCGGATTAACATGGCTTTGATCGTGTGTGTGTGTGTGTGTGTGTATGTTCAGTTTGTGTGGATGTTCAGTGTGTGTATATGTATGTGTGTGAGTGTATGTGTGTGTGTGTGTGTGTGTGTGGATGTTCAGTGTGTGTATATGTGTGTGTGTGTTTGTATGTCTTTGTGTGTGTGTGTGTGTGTGTGTGTGTGTGTGGTGTGGTGTGTGCGTGCATGCGTGTCTGTGTGTGCGTGTCAGGTTCCCCCCTAAATGCTCTGTTGGCTGCGTCCATCCGATTCCCTCCTCCACCGCTCAGCTGAATGGTTGTGGGGGGGGGGGGGGGGGTAGAGGGGCGCCCCCCCCCCCCCCCCCCCCTGTTTGGGTAATTGTGTTTTTGTACTAACTGTCCGGCCGCATTACTGCCGTCAGCTGCAGGGGGGGCCGTCCACTCTGCTCTCGTCAACCGTGGCGACTCGGCCTGGACTGGCACCTCCGCCAGGCTAGCGGCTAACAGCTAGCGGGTAATAGCCCACTTCCTTCCCCCCCCCCCCCCCCCCCCCCACCACACACACACACACCAATTGCCCACAGTCCTAAGGCCTAAAAGATTGTGGCAGTAATAGCCTGAAGATGGAGACTTAGACAATTGTGTAGGTCTGTGCTGTACTCTGGTCGGTGTAATCAGACCCGCATGAGGCCGAAGAGTGGAGGAGAGAGCAGCAGGGACAAGTGATTGGATGGCTGTTACGCGGTACTGTGGAGCAGACTTCGACAGAATAGTTTGGTGTGCTATGGTTGAGCATAGCACTGTATGGTTTTAGTATAGAGATATACTTTTGGAAGACATTAAGTCATATACAATCAGGGAGATGGATAAGTTATAGGGATCGGTAGGTTAGAGAGGGATGGATACATGAGAGCGGGGAGTCGGAGAGAGACAGCTAAGCCGGAGAGACAGACTGTCAGAAAGTGGAAAATGAACCGACGAGCGAATGCAACGGTCCAGTCGGTCCGATACCACGGCCGCCTAGTAGGAGCCCTATAAGACGGGAGCGTTTTCCTCCAATTTTTCTTTTGTTATTATCTCTTTCCTTACAAGTATCACTGCGTTACAATCGGCCCGCCATACCGGTGGCTTACGTACCGTCGGAATACCATTAACCTTATCCGCCTTTGTTGGCGAAATGTCACGCACGGTGCGCTGAATTGAATCGGTCATTGATTCGGCAGCCGAACAATCCTCCATCGCGGCTGTCTTAAAGGTGCTGTTTGAGTTTTTTCGAGTGTCGCGCGGCCGACGCCGAAGAGGGGGAAAAAGGAAAAGGTTGCAGTCTTGCTCAAGCGGCGACGCTGGCACTCACCGACGGCCATATCAACGAGGAGGGCGTAAAGAGGGCGGTCGACGGCCAACCCTGCCCCTCCACAAAAAAATAAAAATAAAATATATAGTATTAGTATGACCCGGCTGCTAAGCAACGATAAGGAGCAACAATCCCCGGGCTTGAGGGGACACCGGGTCGATGGGCAGGGGATTACATGGAACAATGTGAACGTCGATAGGTGGGGAGACGTTGCTCGTTAGGGAGGCTGAGTTATGGCTCCCGCCCCCCCGGGTGCCGCGACCGCGGGCCGGCGGGCCCCACAGTTTTGTTTTTCCCTCTCGGTATAGTTTGTGCGTTTGTCGTGTTTCTACATCGTGCCTACATCATCATACCTGTTGTTACTTACCCCCAAATCACCCTGTTGTCTCACTTCTCTCTCTCGCTCTCTCTCTCTCTCTCTCTCTCTCTCTCTCTCTCTGTCTCTCTCTCTCTGTCTCTCGCCACAGTGCTCTCATGTTGCTTGTAACCAAATCTCAAGGCTCTTTCGTTTCTTTTGTAGCAGAAGCGTCACCAATGCACACACACACACACACACACACCTGCTCACACATAAACATAAACATGATAACACACATACTCCAACACGCATGCAAATCAGACACACACACACACACACACACACACACACACACACAGTACATCCTAGCCGTGTGTGAGGATATACCTGGCAGTGGGTGGCGGTTGTGGAGTATTCCCTGAGGACCGCATGCCTGCCCACACGGCCGGGGGACCCTCTCCACCGCAGGGACTTTAAACCTGAATGATTACACAGACCTCCCTATGCGCTCCTGGTGAATACAAAACAAGTAGCTCACAGTCACACACACTTCTCTCCCGGGTTGTGTGTGTGCGTGTGTTTGGGTTAATGTATGTGTATGTGTTTGTGTGTGCCTGTGTGTGGTGTGTGTGTATGGGGGGGGGGGGGACTCTGTGTGCGTATGAGTATGTCTTTTCCACAGTCCTAGTTTGATGTAAAATAGGACTAGTGCTCTTTAAAGACCTCAGTTTGCTCTACTCTTTCCCCAACATGATAGAAATACCCCATCTTTGTCAGTTGTCATGGGAACAGATCCCTCGCTAGGAAGATTGACATATGAGAGAGTTATGTTGTTTTTATCTACTCTGCAATGGCAAACTTTCATACCAAATCCGGACTGTCTCTCATATCTCTCTCTCTCTCTCTCGCTCTCTCTCTCTCTCTCTCTCTCTCTCTCTCTCTCTCTCTCGCTCTCTCTCTCTCTCTCTCTCGCTCTCGCTCTCTCTCTCTCTTTATCTCACTCATTTGGAGACTTGTGGACTGTATTGTCTGTGTGAAAAAAAGGTTTTCTGGTGGTTTGTGTGCTCCATGTGTGTGTGTGTGCGCGTGACGCCCCACTGCACATAAATAAATTGGTAGAAATCCAGCAGTAAAGAACCTGAGATAAGGACGTCGAAGCAGAGAGACTGAGCGAGATAGCGAGAGAATGACATTTTCCCAAGGAGCTGTGTCCATAGCAAGACCCCTCGAGGGTGAAACCAAAAGCTCAACAATCAACATCTCCCACACATTCAAAAGCCCCTGAATGAGCCGCCTATCTCTATCTCTATGTTGATTCATCGTCCTTTATGAGATGCATCGCTATCTGGACGGCATTTCCAACGCCATTTCTTCCCACTATGCTGTTCTGTCCCCCCCCCCCCCCCCCCCCCCCCCCCCCCGGCAGACTCTCATCTTGCATCATGAAATGACATTCAGAGCGTATCTCACTTCTGTAATATGAGATTTTGTTAAGTAAAATTGTTAATAAGGTTGGAATGACACAATATAGGAGGAATGTGATGAAAGTATGAATGAAACGCACTAGCTAACGTTGGCACCGTTACGTAGGCTTTATATAACGAGAAGTGGAAACATGTTGATGATATTGGTTGATATTTGGTTGACAAATTGCACTCAGACACAAACATAATTTCTGCTCCAGAGGATGTTGGGTTGATTTAATTTAGATGTAAAAGATGTTGTGAATTGAAATTGAAATGAGTTAACCAGGTCATTTCACTGTGTCTTTTAATGAATATTTGTCAACCCAGGGCCATCCCATTTAAATCACATCACACAGATCCCGTAATCCCACCAATGGAATGAGCCGCGTAAATTCAAACACGATTGGATACAAATGGGTCTAGGCACAGTGGTATGGAGGACTAAAAGTGCCAAAATTAAATAAATAAATACACCATTAAATAATTACTTAAATGTGTCATTAATTAATTAAAATTGGAATTAAATACATAAATGTGTCATTAATTCATTAAAATACCGATTCATTTAATGTAAAAAAAACAACCATATATAATCATTTCACTATTTAATTAATTTACATTTCATGATTTACATTTACATTTCATGATCCTGTGTTGCAGTGCTTCATGAATTGTCATTTTTTTTACATTAAATGAATCGGTATTTTAATGAATTAATGACACATTTATGTATTTAATTCCAATATTAATTAATTAATGACACATTTAAGTAATTATTTAATGGTGTATTTATTTATTACATTTTGGCACTTTTAGTCCTCCATACAGTGGGCTGTGACCATGTGTACAACCAATGGAATTGCTCAAAAGGTTACTGCGACCTTACTCGCAAACATGAAGCACGAAACGTGTTAGTGCAGCAATGCTTGGAGGTCAGGCTTGAAGCCTCTTTTCACATGTGTCTGGAAGCTGAATGTTGACAAAAATGAAGCAAACAAATATATATATATATATATAGTTTTAGTAAAACTATAATAGTTACGTTTTCAAATAGTTTCGACTACTGTTGCATTGGATTAAACTGTGAATGAGTTTACATAATTTCCAACTTCAATTTAATATCTCCCTAATCATTTGATATTTGAAGGCTATTAAATATCCGCTGTAGTTGATGCATAGCTCTGTGTACTGTGTGCGTGTGTGCCTTGGGTTTTGGGATACAGTGTAATTTTCAGCAGCTGAATTCTGCCAAAGAGCAAATAGAAACCCAGTCAGCATTGCCAATATTGTTTGATGAAGATTAGATTAATGTTGAAACGAGTTTCCATGGCGATCTAGCCTGATCGTTGTCAAAGACCCACTCCTGGTTTTCATTCAGTAGACTGATAACAGAGAGTCAATCTTTCTCCCTTGGTTTAATTTGTGTTGTACTGTTATGTCTCCAAAGTATTTGACTGAAGTTACACTTGGTTTACAAAAATAAATGGATTAATTCACAGACACGCAAGTAGCCTAGAAGGGGAGATGTTGGTATGCCGACCCTGAGAGATGGGCTCAAAGGAAATGTGTAAATGACCCAATGCTATTTGCTATTAGCTATTAGCCATTTGCTGCCAATACTGCAAAGATTCAGCTGTGTTGGTGATGTCAGTGTTTCCGTCCACACGATCGGAAAAGCTCCCCGCCCCACCGTAAATCGGATTCCAATGGCGTAGTCATGGATACCTACTCCCGTTAATACTTATGGACCGGCACCTCGAAATCAATTGCTAAGCTCATCCATGCATTTTGCACGGGTCCACCACGCTTTCTCCACGAAGCCAGTGTGGACACACATAAGTCTGGACACACAACCGGGACGCCTCTGCGACTCCTGAGAGGGACCGCTGCCACCAGACACAAGGATGTGTGTTTTCGGTGTCAGGAGTTTCAACCTAAATGGATCAAAAGTTTGGCTTCCGGTGGCAATGGGCCAACTGAATAAATGAGGCGTCGTCAACGAGATCTTCCCCAGCCATGAGATGTAAGATGATCAATATTACAAATAAACTTTAACTTAAAAGAACCATCACTTATAGCACCAAATTGCTTTAACTCATAAATAGTTATATTTATAATAACAGTTAAAAGCAATGGATCAATGGAGGCAGAGATACATTCATAACTTATTAATCAGTCATTATTTTTCGTTATATTATATTACTTTAGTGTCATGGGGTTTTCATATTCTCACCATGTTTTTTTGGCTTTCTTTTTTATTCTCCGATTTCTGTCCAACTCAAGAGCAGCTTGTTATGGTGAGTGCAAAGTAAGAAGGCGTGAATGGCGTATGTGTATCAGTTACACTTCATTGGACTCAATTGAAAGGTGTCTCAAAATAAAAGAACAGATTTGGTTTTTTGTGATTCCGGGAAACGTTAGGAAGGCTCAGTCTGAAGTACTCAGAGCTACATAACTGAAATATTAACATAAGTAGGCATGTCAGCTACCGGCTTTCACTCTGTAACAATGAGGGAGTTCACTCAGAGATCAGAATTCAAGAGGCATTGCCTACAAATAAACTGCCAGTATACTGTTGATATTCCCCACATTATGTAGACAACATGGTCTGCAGTTCAGCGAGTTCTGTCCCCTAGTTCGCCCTGTAAGAGCAAGGTGACATTTGTATTGCCTTTGGTTTTACAAATATCTTTCGAGTGGAATGTGTGTAAGCTAGGGTTTTAAGTTGGGGCTTTTTCAGGAAATGACACAAGCTGATGGCTTCATGTTTGCCTTTCATGGATTTGAGACTCAAAACGGTCAACACACAACTCTTTCTCTTTCGACGGATGATGTCAAAAACCTACTAGCACTGCCCATAATCTTAGAAATCCAGCTAGTATCGTTTCTATTGGTTTAAATTACACCTGGGAGAGGAACCAGAAACAATGTCTTGTCCTGTGAACGTACCTTTGCCTCTTTCTTTCTAGAAAATAACCAACCGAGGAACATCGTTTGTTGGTTGGTTCATTGTTGCCTGATTCATTGTGGCTCAATTGTTGATTTTTATCAATTGTTGAATTGTCACTTCCTTTAAAACTGTTAGTTCTAGTGCATGTTCTGGTGTGTGTGGGTGTGTGTGTGTGTGTGTGTGTGTGTGTGCTTGCATCTGTGTGTGTGGATCAGGCATGTGCAGAGGGGGGGGCTATGGGTGCCCGAGCCCCTGCCCCTTTCCCTCTGAAGGACCAAAGTGCCCTTTTGAGTGGTCATTTAAATTTCCGTTATCGGCCCCGCGTCAATAATCGCGCATCAGAAATCCACCGGCCCCCCCCCCCCCCCCACTCAACAATCATGCAACAGAAATCGTCTGGTAGCACCCCCCCCCCCACCCCCCCCCCCCCCCCCCCCCCCCCCGCTCAACAATCGTGCAACAGAAATCGTCTGGTAGCACCCCCCCCCCCCCCGCTCAACAATCGCGCAATATAAAGCCTCTCCCGCTTTGAGCCCCTGCCCCTCAAAGGGTCTCTGCACGGCCCTGGTGTGGATCACAGTCCACCTTACATCTTGTGTCCTTAGAGAAACCCCAAGCGTCTGCCCACGGGTAACATAATAGAGTGTAATGAGAGTGTGTGTTTGCAAAGGAGTGTTGCAGCCCGACAAGAGGTCCAATCTCTCCTATTAAGTCTGTGTGTGCGTGTGTGCGTGTGTGTGTGCATGCGTGCGTGTGTGTGCGTGCGTCCATGCACATGTTGTCTAGCAGCCCTGGATACCTACGGTGTCCGCACTCATTGACAGCATGCAAGAAATAGTGTGTTTGGTGTGTGCGCATTGTGTTTGTCTGTGAGTGTGTTTGTGTGAGTGTGTGAGCGCATGTGCATGAATACATACGTGTTCCTTTCATCCTTTGTTACCCTGTCCCTCCTTTGTTAGTTGCTTTCCTATTTTTTTCCAAAACCATATTTTACACAACTTCTCCTTCCTTCAAAGTCATAATCATTCACTCCACCATGACTCGCCTTGTCCAGCTCGCTCTCTCTCTCTCTCTCTCTCTCTCTCTCTCTCTCTCTCACTCTCTCCCTCTCCTCCCCCTCCCTCCCTCCCCCAACAGCACAACCTCATGCTGGTGGGACGTCGGGTCGGATCCCAGTCCTCTCCACTTAATTTGCTTTTGTCTCCCTCTCGTTATTGTTCTCCCATTTGTCGTGTTCATTTCTTCATCCAGAAACCTGTTGTTACTCCCCCCCCCGCCCCCCCTAATTCACCTTGTTGTCTCTCTTCCTCTCTCTCTGCCGCGCTCTCTCTCTACCTCTCTCACTCTGTCTCTCGCTATCTCTCTCTCTCTCTCTTGCCCCACGGGGGCCCTGCAGGGAGTGTCGGAGGGTGTATCTTTCCTGTTTTTCCCATCACTCGTCTCTCGGAGCAATTTTCTCATTTTGTCAGGGTTTGATTTCCACCCAGTTTGTCAATCTCTGGATGCAAACAGATGGCGCAGCCCGGCCTGGGATGTTTATCTAATGCACCCCTCCCTTCCTGTTCCTTCTATCAGCAATTGCTCTTTATCACTGTGCTTTTTTCATCCTCTCACTCTGTCTCCCTCTCTCTCTCTGTCTCTCTCTCTCTCTCTCTCTCTCTCTCTCTCTTTCTTGCCCTCTCTCTTCTCCATCCTTATCACCATGACGTGGGCTTGTTTGATAACAGACGTCAGCACAGAGCACTGTCAGCCCCCCTGTCCGCTTCACTCTCAGCACGACTGAATCTGGACCAGAGCTCTGGACCAGAGCTTTCTTCAGAACCCCCCCCCCCCCCCCCCCTCGAGAGGCGCTGGTGGTGTGGTCCATCTGCTCCGTGATCCATTGGCCTGGCCTCATCAATGAATAAAAATAGGAGGGTCATTATTCAATACCGCGGAAGCCGTTGTAGCAAATTGTTAAATTTTAAAGCGTTGCTAATGAGGTGATTAAAAAGTCTAAGCGAGGGAGGTTAAAATGTATTCTGATACTCAAGCCTGGGCCAACCCACACGTCTCAGACGCACACGCGAACGCACACGCGAATGCACACGCACGCGCCCACACAAACATGCATGCACACATACTGGTTTTAGTCATTAATGAAAACAACACTACCCCCTCACCACCACCATTTATACTTGAACTCTGGTAACCTTGCAACCCCCCCCCCCCCCCCCCCACCCAACACACACACACACACACACACATAGACACAACCACACACATAGACACACCTGCACACACACACATATTAATTTTAGTCATTAATGAGCCAGCAGCGACCCCCCCCTTTCACAACACAGTATACACACACATACACACTTTCTGTAATTTTTGTGTGCATGCCTGCCTGCGTGTGTGCAGTATGTGTGATCACATATTTTTCAGTTTTCAGATTAGAGCTATATATATAAATATATACAGTATATATATATATATATATATATATATATAAATATATACAGTATATATATATATATATATATATATAAATATATACAGTATATATATATATATATATATATATATATATATATATATATATATATATATATATATATATACATTGCAATACATAGAGCTAGGTATTATAGGAAAATATAGTAGATGTGTGAGCATTTGTCAGCAAGTGTGTGTGTGTGTTGGAGGTAGAATGAGAGTGAAAGTTTAGCTTGTGTGCAAGTTTGTGTGTGTGTGTGTGTGTGCGCATGTGTGTGTGTGAGAGAGAGAAATAGTATGTGTGTGTGTGTGTGTGTGTGTGTTGGAGGTTGAATGAGGTTACGGAGTAAGGGACAGTGTTTGCTTATAGGCTAAGGAATGCCCATAAACCGAGTGTGTCTGTGTGTGTGTGCATGCGTGTGTGCATGCGTGTGTGCATGCGTGTGTGTG
This sequence comes from Merluccius polli, assembly GCA_030340625.1. Classification (NCBI taxonomy): domain Eukaryota; kingdom Metazoa; phylum Chordata; class Actinopteri; order Gadiformes; family Merlucciidae; genus Merluccius; species Merluccius polli. The sequence continues at coordinate 57,498 of JAOPHQ010004087.1, read as the reverse complement.
TGTGTGTGTGTGTGTGCGTACGCGTGTGTAAGCCCTCAGCAGTATCGTATAAAGTGAACCAGGCGTGCTGCGGTCCAGACAGGCAGGGAGAGCGCTGAGCCCACTGGCTGTTATGAAGCTGACAGGCCGGAGTTCTCCATTAATAAAACACAGCAAACAGGGGCTGCCGGAGAGATAGCGCCCCAGACAGCTGGGCAGAGGTTCTCACAGCTGTGTGTGTGTGTGTGTGAGACTCTGTGTGTGTGTGTGTGTGTGTGTGTGTGTGTGTGTGTGTGTGTGTGTGTGTGTGTGTGTGTATGTGTGACTGTGTGTCAGTGTGTGTGTGTGTGTGACTCTATGTGTGTGTGTGTGTGTGTGTGTGTGTGTGTGTGTGCTTGTGGGTGTGTTAACTGATCTATCATTAAGCAAGAACACAATGGGTCAGTTTCAAAGTTTAAATAATGCAGTCCAGTTCAGTACCATTGGGCCAACACAAGGACTTCCATTGTGATCAATTTGACGTGTGTGTGTGTGTGTGTGTGTGTGTGTGTGTGTGCGTGCGTGCTGCGTTCAATTGTATTGTACTAAGGATGCATGTGGATGTTTAGGTGGAAGGTTTGTGTGAAGATGGCAAAGTCAATGTGTTCTCTGGGTAAGTGTGTGTGTTTGTGTGCGTGCGTGTTTCCGATGTCCTTGCCGAGTTAAAATAGGACAGTGCAGGAAAGGGACAAGGAAACCAGCCATCCTACAGGATGCAGTGTTTAAAGGAACACACACACACACAGTGACACACATACGCAAAAGCTGAAACATACACACTGACACACACACACACACACACACAGTGACACATACAATTATTAATACACATAATCAGACAGAATCCCTTTTCCATGCTCTCTCCTTATCTCCTTGTCACCTTTGGTGGATTTTTCATTATTACTCTCTCTCTCTCTCTCTGGCCTGCCTGCTGTGTATGTATGTAAAGCTGTGTGTGTGTGTGTGTGTGTGTGTGTGTGTGTGTGTGTGTGTGTGTGTGTGTGTGTGTGTGTGTGTGTGTGTGTGTGTGTGTGTGTGTGTGTGTGTGTGTTCGGTCACAGGCGGAGTGGCAGCAGCAAATGCAGACGTAGGATTTCGAGCTGATTAAGAGCACCTGGGCCCAGCTGTTGCTCTTTGCTCTCGTTTCCCTCTCTCTCTTTTCCCTCTCCTTTCTCACTCTTGCTTTCCCTCTGTTTTTCTCTCCCTCTTTCTCACTCCCCCTCTGTATCTCTCTTCCTCCCCCTATTTCTCTGTCTCTCTCTCGCTCTCTTTGTCTCTGTCTGTCTGTCTCTCTCTCTCTCTCTCTGTCTCTCTCCCCCTCTCTCTGGACAGGGGTTTAGGTTGCGGCTTTTGCGCACAATGGGCCTCCCCAAACCCTCAGCCCTTCTAAAGGCTCCAGTGTGTGTGTGTGTGTGTGTGTGTGTGTGTGTGTGTGTGTGTGTGTGTGTTTGTGTGTGTCCTAGATCCAGTGATTTGGGACTGGCCACTTCCTTTGTTTGTTTAGAAGGAGTGCGAGAGCGAGAGAGAGATAGGGAGAGAGAGATATACAGAAAGAGAGATGTTTAAAAAGATGAGCCAGAGAGAGAGCGAGAGACAGAGAGAGAGAGAGAGAGAGAGAGAGAGAGAGAGACAGCGAGGGAGAGAGAGAGAGAGGGAGAGAGAGAGAGAGAGAGAGAGAGAGAGAGAGAGAGAGAGAGAGAGAGAGAGAGAGGGGGGCGTTTTCTTGTGGCTGGGATGACACAGTCTTCTCTAGTTCTGTGGAGTGCGGGGGTGGAGGGGTCAGGTGATTTATTTACCAAGGAAGTACATTGGACCAATAGCAGCCTCTCCCCACTGACCTCTGCATGCTGTGTATATCTCTCGCTCTCTTTCCTGCTCTCACGCTCTCGCTCTGTCCCGGCATCTCTTTTTCTGTCTTTCTTTCTCGCTTCCTCCATCGATAGGGTGATAGAAATTCATGTCTGCTCCGACCTGAAAGTTTAGCTTGTGTGCAAGTTTGTTTGTGTGTGTGTGTGTGTGTGTGTGTGTGTGTGTGTGTGTGTGTGTGTGTGTGTGTGTGTGTGTGTGTGTGTGTGTGCGTGCGTGTGTGTGAGAGAGAGATAGAGCGTGTGTGTGTGTGACTGTGACCTTTGTTATTACTCCAGGGCCAGGGTATCTTGAAAACAAGACTGAGCACAGACTCCCTTCAGCAGCACCGCCTATTGACTGCGAGATTATTGACTGCACATAAATATCTCGTATACCCACGCACTCTACATATTGTCTACCCATTCTGTCAGAAGCGCTTCCTCGACCCCTGGAGTCACTTTGAGCAGAAACTCAACTCCATAGCATATAGCCATGGCGAGGCACGCGTGTCAGCCTGACAGGATCAATGCATTTCAATGAGGGGAAAATGCCAACATGCACGCTTTGTAAGAGAGTGGGTGCAAAAGGCGATGTGTGTGACAATGCTACAGGTCCGTCGAAAGCCCTCAAGCTCTTCATCGCATTTAATCGAAACTCGCTTAACTTGAGAAGTTGAACTCGGTCAATGCCCGGCGGCAACGCAATCACACGATTCTTTACCGACACGGACTGTGTGTGTCCTGTGAACCAGCGGTCAGAGGAACTGGACCTGCCATCAATGCAAACTCATCCATTGTCGACAGGGCTCTGCGGTCCGTCTCCGAGGTCCCCTGAACCTCACCTTCATCATGGCTCGTACATCGTCATCACTTCCCGTCTTCCCTTCCGTTCCACCCCAGCTATCCCCTCTGCTCTCATTTGTCAGTGTTTCGTTTCCCTGACTCTCTCTCTCTCTCTCTCTATCTCTAACCTCTCTCATTCCCTTCTCAATCCGGCGCTGTCCATCGCTTCACCTCTCCCCTCCTCTTTCTTTTTGCCTTCCTTCCTTCCTTCCCTCTGTCCCTCCCCTCTCTGAATGACCCTCTTCTTGTCCTCCACACACACACCCCCCCTTCCCTCCGTCACTCTAGGACTTCCTGTCTTTGTCGGGGACAGTGTTTCCAGGAATTATTCTTTCAAAGGAAGTGTTGGTTTTCCGAACTCCTGATAAAGCCTCCCTTGGTGATGGTGGTGAGGAACCACTCAACCCAGTTGTATATACTATTCACTTTCCTTCATATCTCATGTATATCTCCAAAAGCAAATATCACTTTAGGGTAGGGCATGGAAATATGGCCAAAATCTTCTATCCCGATATAGGTAATTTAATATCTCGATAACATTATATTTAATGATATAGCATGTTTTTTTGGTAATTCGATAAATAAATAGTCTATATTAAATAGCCACATGGTAAAGCCTATTTTTGTATACTCCTGGGTGAATTAAATACTTGACAAATGTTCTCATTCATCACTTTACTGTAATGCAGACTTTAAAACCAGGAAAAGACAACACGTATGCCATATCACGATATTACGACATCTAGTCTCATGAGAGTCTCATGATGTTGATATAATATCGATATATTGGCCAGCCGTGTCTCGATTACAATTGTCATTTCAAGTGACTGTAACACACACCTTGTGTACAGGCTTGACACTTGAACACAAACTCTGTGGCCAAGTCTGATTGGATCTCTTGTTCCCCACTAAATATTCACAACCCTTGAAGTTCCCTTGATTATAGAGGTTCTTGTAATTTGAAATGGTATTGGTATCGTGGAGATGACAGGGTGATGTTAGTTTCATATTCAACATTCATTTGACGTTTTGCCACCGAATGGCAAATACTCTGTATGAAATAAATGACAAATATGGAAATAACTGTGATGCAGAACTGATTGCACTACTCATGCATTGCTTTCTGAAAGTTTTGACAGTGTTGGCTTATTTGATTTTTCATTTTCATGGTAGTATCCAATGCATACCGGGAGCCTTGTGCCTGAATTCAGGGCATTGGGCGTGGTTTTAATTAACAGCCAGTTATCAGTCCACAACGTGCCCAGATTGCTGTCCATACTACTATGAGGTCCCACCTTGGAATGCAAACTGGTACATCAGATCACAATGTGAGCAAAGATTCTTTTATCCATTTTGTCATTTCCAAACAATTGAAAATGTTGCTTTTTGTTGATAAAATGTCAACAATCCTTCAAACATGTGTTTGATGTTTCATCAGCAGATGTCTTTTAATTGATAATGGTGAGGGATTTTGGAGTGTAACTCAAAAATAACACAAATATCCACCAATATTGTGACAGTATTCTGATAACTGGAAAAAGTGCAAATTCAACAGAAATTGTAAAGTTGTAAAGTAAAGTTTCTAATACCAATGTGGTTGCTAGGGTGTTTTGGGTGGTTGCTATGGTGTTTTCATGGTTGCTAGGGTGTTCGAGGTGGTTGATATAGTGTTCTAAGTGGTTGCTATGGTGTTCTGGGTGGTTGCTATGGTGTTCTGGGTGGTTGCTATGGTGTTCTGGGTGTTTCTTTAATTGTATTCTAGGTGGTTGCTACTGGTGTTCGATGTGGAGAACATTTACAGTTATCTAAAAGTATAAACACCATTGCTTAGAAAATTGAGATCAATCAAACGTTTGGATAGTAAGGAAGGATATACAATTGTAATTATTGTTCTAGCATAAAGTATGAAGGAGTTGAGTAGGGAAGTTTGGGAATAATAATGATATTAAAAATAATAAGTATGATGGATAATCGGAGTTGTGCAGCTACACCACTAATAAAAAGAATAAGTATGATGGATAAAAGGAGTTGTGCACCTAATTAGCCCTCAGTGGCTGAAGTTTTTCTCCATGAGTTCAACATTTTCAGGGTATCTCTGTTGGTACCAATATAGTGGGACATGTTGCAGGCCACGTTATACCCACTCAAACCCCAGATATAATTTTATTAATGACTTCAAAGTGCCAAGCGAAGCTTTTGCTAAGCAGTATCAGTGCCGCAGCCCGTCTAGCAAGACACAAATGCTGCTCTCATGCATCCCAATTGCAATGCAACTCCCTGCGGTCATATTCAGTGGTGTCATAATCTAAACGGGTACTTCACAGTCAAATTTACATTTTTCCCCCCCTGTTAAGTCAAAATAACATGGACTGCACAAAATGTTCTTTACTGATATCTAAATGGTAGTAGTGGTCTATCGGACCGCAATTAAATAATATATATTTTCATCACTGTCTTAATCTTTATTTATAGATGTATTTATCAGTTGTACCGAGCTATTCCTTCCTGAGGAATTCATCCAAATCCTGCTGACCCACAGGTAGATCTTGCCAAATCCCAACATTTGGTGAATTCATATCACCTACTCCTCAGATCCATACAAACCGTAAGAAATCCAAGCAAGTGTTCTGCCAATTTGTCAGCTTTAAAACAGCCAGCTCAGCAAGGCTGATTGACATCAATAGATTAGTAGAAGCAGGATTTCTAGTAGTTGACAAATTTGAGAAGTTGTCAAGATTCATATAGTTGGGATTCAGCAGAATATTTATGAATTTATTGGAATCTATTGATACTTGCTTGTATGTATTTATTGCAAGTCCAATTCCTTGTATGTGAAAATCTACTTAGCAGAACTGAATCTGATTCTGATTCAAACTGCCATATTCCTTGAGGCAAGAGTAGCAAGTGGAGAATACACCGACCAGATGATTAAACCACTTCACCATTTGAATAGGCTTGCATGTGTCAGATTGTTTTTGTAGGACATGCATATCTAAAGGCGATTACAGTGCGAACAAAGTGAGACATCCACACCCAAATAGAAGATAAAGATATAGTCTGATCCCCCCAGCCGACCAGGGTGAAAGGTGATGGGATTTTTCTCAGCCCAAACACCAATACTTCTGGGTCACACAGTACCCTCTCCTAATAGGAAAGGCCATGAAAAATAGATGTGGTACTTTTATAAAACAAAAAATCATGTCCCTGTGTTGTTGCTGCTAGATATATTAAAGAGCTTGGGGAAGGTACCGAAAAACAGCCTTGGTTTAATGATAAGAGAACTGTTTGTATTTCAGGGCCAGTCAGTCGACCCACAGATGGATGCACACAGAGCCAAGGAAACCTACAGTGGGTGGTAGTTTTGGTTTGTATTTTGGACCAGACATGTTATTCCACTCTGATAATGCGGGGGGGGGGGGGGGGGGGTGGATATCTAATTTTACTATCTCTTACTCTGAACTGAGCCCTCGCAGCCTATTCTAAAGAAGGATTTAACAAGCATGTTCGTTTCTTGATGTACTGAAAATGCTAGCAGCCAGCAGTGGCCTTGACAGAGAGGAGCAGTGGCGATGTTGTGGTTTTGGATGTAATCCCAGCAAGCACCTCCTGGGTCAAAGGTTGCAGACGTTCTTTCCTCCCTTCCTTCCCAATTGGCCCCTAGATATAAGAAACCTTACCGTGTAAATTAATGATGGCTTTACTACAGTTTTTCACTACAGTTTTCATGAGCATTTCATAAGAATCTTTGTGGAATAGTGTTACATTTTTCTTACCTCTTACATCTAACACCTTTCATGTATATGAATTCACCGCAAGTCACTTTGGATACAAGTTTAAGGACTAAAAAGTAAGTTTCTAGAAGCACCTATTTGAAAATCCACCTTTTGGGACCCTGAAATGTCCTTGGTGTTCTCTATTTATGCACAGGCAGAGAAATCAAAGGTTAGTTTTAATTGTATATTTTGATTGGGGAGACAGAAACAAACACTCTCTCTCTCTCTCTCTCTCTGTCTTTCTCTCTCTCTCTCCCTATTTTTTTTGTTATCCAGGTTGAACACATTTAGATTAAAAATCGCTTTTTCAAGGGTGACCTGACCATACATTTTGCGCTAGAAATGCAGAATGAACAGGCGCACACACACACACACACACGCCACTCCCTCAAACACACACACGCGCACACACACACACACACACGCACGTGCACGCACAGCAACAGCAAACCACAACTCTCCCAGCCCTCGTGGCCGACACACTCGCTCCACCAGTAATGTTTCAGCTTCTGTTATAATAAACTCTTATTGGTGTAAAATATGGATCCTCTGTCCATACATGCCCTCAGCAGAGGAGGAAGGGGCCAGGAAGGAGGCATTAAATATTGAAGGGCACACCATTAGGAGTTTCCTCGCGGCACGCTGGCATGTCATTATTCTCGGTGACAGACTGCTGGCCAATCCTTTGGCTTCACCCTCATGCGTTTACTGAAAGCCTGCCAGTGACATCATCATCGTCTTGCCTAATGAGCTCTCAGCCAGTTGCGCTCTAGATCACACTTACACTTGCTTATTTACTCAGTACGCCCAGCCATTGTCATGTCTGAACCCCCTCTCCTGCTTATTTTCATAAGCAAGCCAATCTTTTTGTCTACTTCCCTCATTGTTAAGTGCCAATCTTTACATTGTTTTGACAAGTGAGTACTACTTATTATGAGGCGAGGGGATATGGTGTGAAATGGAAGGGGCGCTGGAAAATGTCTCATTCAGTTACTGCCCACTCAAAAACAACGAAGACGTTTGAAAATGACTGCCTTAAACGAGCATTAAAAGATACAAGAACACACACATTAAAACAATCCACCAGTCACTTGGAAACGAGAATTCGGGCCAGTTTGACTTGCCAGACTGCCACTGAGTTTGAATGTGTTGTTTTGTTGTGGTCGGGATGCTAATGGCTAATGCTAATTATCACCCATTCAATATCGTCTGCAGTTTAATTAGCGGATCTATCCTGGTGCACCGACCACCGCTGTTCCACAAAGGACATTGTGCTCCACTGATTTAATTCAGGCAGAAATGTTCCATGGTTCTTCCAAAAACTGCTAAAATACGGCTTTTTTAATTGGCAGTGAGCTAAACAAATACTAGCAATCACAGCCTGATGCTCAAGTCAATATAGCAATGCCTTAAGATGGCGTTTTGATGCTGTTTTAAAATCCCTACTTCTGTCAAATATCAAGGCAAGGTAATGTTGCTCCATTTAGGTTAGGGTGACAGTAGATACTGTTTTCTTTCAAATGATTTCTCCTGCAAACCATGTCATTTTTATTTAAGAGCGTCGCCGTTTGCCAGATTTATATTAATCTGGTTTCAATTGGTTGCATATCCACCAAAATGACGGCAGGCATCGATTGGGCTTCAAAACGTTGATCCGGAAACCTTTGAAACCTTGAAGTCAAACCAACATTATACCCAAGTAATGCAATATGTGAGGCAACGATCCTTCATGTATCACCTCAAACTACTTCACACGATCCACACCTACAACCAGCTTTGGTTACTTACTAACCAGGGAGGTTTGCACTATTCCCACTTGTTGGTTTGTTGCACTGCTGCCTACATCTCTGCTAGCATGCTAGGGTTTCTTTGGAGTACGGAGAAAGTCCGAAGTATGTATACAAGGAATGGGTTAACCTAGCAATTATGAGCGCTTGAAACTTGCTCTATTGACGTCCTTACTGTACCGACAGCGATATATCGTTTCACTTTCTTCTGGCAAGTGTACTTATCGCGAGTCGCTTTGGACAAAAGCGTCTGCTAAATGCCCTAAATGTAAATGTAAATGAGTCCATACCTCAACTGCTGTGAGACTGCCTATACAGTGCACACACACTCAATCATAACATTAAAATGAAGCACATCAGTATGAATGTGTTGCTGTTTTGTTACCGGCGGTGACGGCGGTGGGAGACACAGTGAGACAGACTTCCAACCTTGGCGTTTATCTATGCAAGTCCTCCACCCAGCAAACAATTTCCAACCCAGCTGGAGTGAGATTTATTTGATGCTGGGCCTCATGCTGAACACATTTTCTGGATGCAGATGGGCTACCTTGGAGGTGAATGTACCGGCACGCAAGGTCCGGGAAATGCTTAGAAGTTTAATTATATAAAGTCAGACAATATCAGTTGCAAGTCTCTCACCGGTAGACTTGCAAGTGTGTGTGTGTGTGTGTGCGCGTGTGTGTGCAGGAGCAAGCATGTGTGTGTGTGTGTGTGTGTGTGTGTGTGTGTGTGTGTGTGTGTGCGCTCGCACGTGTGTGCAGGAGCAGGCATGTGTGTGCGTGTGTGTGTGTGTGCGCGTGTGTGTGTGTGTGTGTGCACACGTGCGCATAATCATGTGTCTGCTCGCGTGTTTTAATATAATATGTGTAGTACGGAGAAATGAAATGGATACCACAAATGGAGAGATGAGGGAGCGAGGAGGTAAGGAGAGGCGAGGCGAGGCGACGGAGAGAGAATAAATATATGCAGATGAGTCCGGGCCATCGAGGAGAAATCTGCCAGACACCCGGGTGTGGAAATGCTCACGGCTGCCGCGCCGTCGCCCCTGCGAGGGCAGTTACTCCATCCGAGGGGTTGGTTGCTTCTACGGCGTTCCCGTAATGCACACATGCAGCTCTGCGGGCCAAACCCTGTAATATTCATGGCGAAAAAAATAAAAACCTTCCACACACACACACACACACAAAAATTATTTCTTAGGACTCAAGGCTGTTCAGACTGTTGGTCAATTATTCATGGCCAACAGAAATGTATCCTGATTGAAGTTACTTTGAACTTAGGGCATCGCTTTTCACTGAATTCTCTGTCTTTTCTCTCTCTCTGTCTCTGTCTGTCTGTCTCTCTCTCTGTCTCTCTCTCCGCTCTCTGTGTGAATCTTTCTCTCTCGCTTGCTTTTTTCTTCATATTTTTTCTTTCTTTTCTTGTTTTTTACGTAATTTTATCTTTTCTCACTAACTTTCTCTCTCTGCTCTATAATAGCTTGCTCCCTTTTTTCTCACAATGTTTCCTTCTCACTCTCTCCATCTATCTTTCCGTGTTTGTCTCTGCTGCTCTTTCTCTTTCTCAATCTCTTCCTTCTCACTCTCACGCCTTCTCTCTCACTTTCTATTTCTCTCTCTCTCTCTCTCTCTCTCTCTCTCTCCATCTCTCTCGCTCACTCTCTCACTCTCTATCACTTTCTCATGTTTCTCCTCTTCGCCGATGTAATGTTTCACAGAACAGAACAGTTTCTCGCTCTCCCGCTCCCTAAAGGATCTCTGGCTGCTAATTTATACCTGCCTTAATTATTTATAACACAAAGTCTATTTCTGCTAAATGACGCTCACATAGCACCTTAATAGCTAGTGAACTGTAACTGCGGGCCTGCGCATACCACTAGCCTGTGATTCTCAAGCTTTAGACATATCATTGCAGCAGATGTGAGATGATGGGATCTGTTTTTCCCAGTGCTGTCGGCTTACCTCATAACATAATTACTTTTACACATACGTTTTTGTGTGGAAGGAAATGCATACATTATTTTGACATGTTGTAAGTTATAGTTTGTCCGTGTTTTTGTCCCTGGTGTAGGCGGACTAGCTGCACGTTGACGACATGCATATAGAAAAACAATTCGCTGTAAGTAATTTTAGATAAAATGACTGCTAAAGGAACTAGTAATTAGTTGTACAGTGAAAGGAGATTGTTTGTCACTGTTTGTGTGGCTGGACAGCCTATCAAAAACACTGGTGAAAACTTTATAATGAACCTAAAGCTTTTGACTGTAAAACATTGTTCTTACACCAACCAGCTTAGTTTGGATATGACCTAAAATGCGAAACGCACACTTTTCTGTTTCAAGGCCACCTTGTATCGTTCTGAAAGGTCGTATATAACTTACACAAAATGCTCTTCTGAAATACACTGGACACTATTGGCATTCTACAGCTCTCCATTGCCCTGGTAGTAAAATCAGTGTAAATAGCCTGTGGACCACCACTTTCCCATGGAGCACCAGAGCAATCGTTTGTCCTTGTCACCAGAAGAAGCTGACTTATAAATATGGGAGTACGTCCTCACGTGCCTCACAGATGGATTGCGTTTGCACTGCTAAAGCGCCCTGTTAGACTGTGTCCAGTGGGACAAGTGTGTTTATTATTTAATAAGAGCCTCGTTTATTACATCTATCTCGCTCCCTATCATGCCGGACACACGCACGCGTGCACACACGCACACACACACACACACACAGGCACAAACCAACACAATTTGTAAATACACATTGGTATTCACCCTAAAACATGGATCTTACATAACCAGACATACATCCATCCATCCATTTTCTTCCGCTTATCCGGGGTCGGGTCGCGGGGGCAGCAGCCTAAGCAGGGAAGCCCAGACTTCCCTTTCCCCAGCTACTTCGGCCAGCTCTTCCTGGGGGATCCCGAGGCGTTCCCAGGCCAGCCGAGAGACATAGTCTCTCCAGCGTGTCCTGGGTCTTCCCCGGGGTCTCCTACCAGTGGGACGTGCCCTGAACACCTCACCAGGGAGGCGTCCGGGAGGCATCCTAACTAGATGCCCGAGCCACCTCATCTGGCTCCTCTCAACGTGGAGGAGTAGCGGGTCTACTCCGAGCTCCTCCCAGATGACCGAGCTTCTCACCCTATCTCTAAGGGAGAGCCCAGCCACCCTGCGGAGGAAGCTCATTTCGGCCGCTTGTACTCGCGATCTCGTTCTTTCGGTCATTACCCAAAGCTCATGACCATAGGTGAGGGCAGGAACGTAGATCGACTGGTAAATCGAGAGCTTTGCCTTTCGGCTCAGCTCTCTCTTCACCACGACGGATCCGTGCAGAGTCCGCATTACTGCAGACGCCGCACCGATCCGCCTGTCGATCTCCCGCTCCATCCTCCCCTCACTCGTGAACAAGACCCCGAGGTACTTGAACTCCTCCACTTGGGGCAGGATCTCATCCCCGACCCGGAGGGTGCACTCCACCCTTTTCCGGTTGAGGACCATGGACTCGGACTTGGAGGTGCTGATTCTCATCCCGACCGCTTCACACTCGGCTGCGAACCTGTCCAGCGAGAGTTGGAGGTCACGGTCTGATGAAGCCATCAGGACCACATCATCCGCAAAAAGCAGAGACCCAATCCTGAGGTCACCAAACCGGACCCCCTCAAAGCCCTGGCTGTGCCTAGAAATCCTGTCCATAAAAATTATGAACAGGATCGGTGACAAAGGGCAGCCCTGGCGGAGTCCAACCCTCACTGGAAACAAGTCCGACTTATTACCAGCAATGCGGACCAAGCTCTGACACCGGTCATACAGGGAACGGACAGCCCGTATTAGGGGGTCCGATACCCCATACTCCCGGAGAACCCCCCACAGGACTCCCCGAGGGACACGGTCGAATGCCTTCTCCAAGTCCACAAAGCACATGTGGACTGGTTGGGCAAACTCCCATGCACCCTCAAGGATCCTGCAGAGGGTGTAGAGCTGGTCCACTGTTCCACGGCCTGGACGAAAACCACATTGCTCCTCCTGAATCCGAGGTTCGACTATCCGATGGACCCTCCTCTCCAGCACCTCTGAATAGACCTTACCAGGGAGGCTGAGGAGTGTGATCCCCCTATAGTTGGAACACACCCTCCGGTCCCCCTTCTTAAAAAGAGGGACCACCACCCCAGTCTGCCAATCCAGGGGCACTGCCCCCGATGTCCACGCGATGCTGCAGAGTCGTGTCAACCAAGACAGCCCCACAACATCCAGGGCCTTAAGGAACTCCGGGCGGACCTCATCCACCCCCGGGGCCCTGCCACCGAGGAGCTTCCTGACCACCTCGGCAACCTCAGCCCCAGAGATAGGAGGGCCCACACCCGAGTCCCCAGGCCCTGCTTCCTTACCGGAAGGCGTGTCGGTGGGATTGAGGAGGTCTTTGAAGTATTCCTTCCACCGATCCACAACGTCCCGAGTCGAGGTCAGCAGCGCACCGTCTCCACCATATACAGTGTTGACGATGCACTGCTTCCCTCTCCTGAGACGCCGGATGGTGGTCCAGAACCTCTTCGAAGCCGTCCGGAAGTCGTTCTCCATGGCCTCACCGAACTCCTCCCATGTCCGGGTTTTTGCCTCGGTAACCGCCACAGCTGCGCTCCGCTTGGCCTGCCGGTACCTGCCTGCTGCCTCCGGAGTCCCACAGGCCAAAAAGGTCCTATAGGACTCCTTCTTCAGTTTGACGGCATCCCTCACCGCCGGTGTCCACCAGCGGGTTCGGGGATTGCCGCCACGGCAGGCACCGACCACCTTGCGGCCACAGCTCTGGTCGGCCGCCTTAACAATGGAGGCGTGGAACATGGCCCACTCGGACTCAATGTCCCCCGCCTCCCCCGGTACATGGTCAAAGCTCTCCCGGAGGTGGGAGTTGAAGCTCTCTCTGACAGGAGACTCTGCCAGACGTTCCCAGCAGACCCTCACGATACGTTTGGGTCTGCCAGGTCTGACCGGCATTCTCCCCCACCATCGCAGCCAACTCACCACCAGGTGGTGATCAGTTGACAGCTCCGCCCCTCTCTTCGCCCGAGTGTCCAAGACATGCGGCCGCAAGTCCGACGACACGACTACAAAGTCGATCATCGAACTGCGGCCTAGGGTGTCCTGGTGCCAAGTGCACATATGGACACCCTTATGCTTGAACATGGTGTTCGTTATGGACAATCTGTGACGAGCACAGAAGTCCAATAACTGAACACCACTCGGGTTCAGATCGGGGGGGCCGTTCCTCCCAATCACACCCCTCCAGGTCTCACTGTCGCTGCCAACGTGAGCGTTGAAGTCCCCCAGCAGAACGAGGGAATCCCCAGAGGGAGCACTTTCCAGCACCCCCTCCACGGAGTCCAAAAAGGGTGGATACTCTGAACTGCTGTTTGGACCATAGGCACAAACAACAGTCAGGATCCGCCCCCCCACCCGAAGGCGGAGGGAGGCTACCCTCTCGTTTACCGGGGTAAACTCCAACATACTGGCACCAAGCCGGGGGGCAATAAGTATTGCCACCCCTGCCCGGCGCCTCTCACCAGTGGCAACTCCAGAGTGGAAGAGAGTCCAACCCCTCTCGAGAAGCCTGGTTCCAGAGCCCTTGCTATGCGTCGAGGTGAGGCCGACTATATCTAGCCGGAACTTCTCAACCTCGCGCACCAGCTCAGGCTCCTTCCCCACCAGAGAGGTGACGTTCCACGTCCCTAGAGCTAGCTTCTGCAGCCGAGGATCGGACCGCCAAGGTCCCCGCCTTCGGCCGCCGCCCAGCTCGCACTGCACCCGACCCCTTTGGCCCCTCCTGCTGGTGGTGAGCCGGCGGGAAGGGGGTCCCACGTCATCCTTTCGGGCTGTGCCCGGCCGGGCCCCGTGGGTATAGGCCCGGCCACCAGGCGCTCGCCGCCGAGCCCCACCCCCAGGCCTGGCTCCAGGGGGAGGCCCCGGTGACCCACGTCCAGGGCGAGGGACACGTAGAACCATTTATTGTAGTCATCATAAGGGGTCTTCTGAGCTACCCTTTGTCTGGCCCCTCCCCCCGGACCTGTTTGCCATGGGTGACCCTACCAGGGGCATAAAAGCCCCCGACAACGGAGCTCCTGGGGTCATTGGGACACGCAAACCCCTCCACCACGGTAAGGTAGTAGCTCAGGGAGGGGAACCAGACATACATTACACATGCAATATAGGCCATCTGTACCATGCACGCATGCATGCAAACACACACACACACACACACACACACAGCTCCCTTTAGATAAGCGTGCTATTTTTTGACTGAACCAGATCTCCAGTGATGTGAGACGTGTCTTTATTTGTTATAATAATGTTAAATGCCAAGCTCCTGTCACTGAGCCAGTTCCTTTCTGCTAATCTCAGGGGAATTTGAAGTTACAGGAGCTGAAGGAACTGAACTCAGACAACAGTAGGGCATTTAGGTGAGAGTCGCAAAGAGTTCACCCTATCACACAGCCACAACACGCTCCCTCCCACTCCTCCTCCTCCTCCCACTCCTCCTCCTCCTCCTCCTCCTCCTCCTCCTCCTCCTCCTCCAACAAGTTTCCTTCTTAGGAACTTTCCTCCTTCTCTCTCTCCCGCTCCCTCTCACTCTCTCTCTCTCTATCATCTCTCACCCACCATCTTCTCCAGCCGGATCCAACCCAATTGCAAAAGACGTGAGCTCCCGACCATGCGACTAGCAGCGACTCTTCGATGGTACACCCACACGAGGGACAATGACACAGATAGAAGCTCGCCACGGTCATTTTAGTTTGACGATATTCGCTTGCAAAACAAAATTACTTGTTGAAAAGGGGCAGATTTCTTTCAGGTTAGTCTTGTTTTAAAGACATATTTCACACTATTACATGGCTGATTTTGATATTCAACACGTTTTTTTTTTCTTCAAAATATCAAGGACATCGTGTGACAAGACTAATCTGAAATAAATCTGCTCTCAGTGAGCTATTGGGATTTGGAAGCAAAAAAGGGGGCGGATATTGAACATGAAACTGAATGCATCATCCTCCAATTGCCATCCATAGAGTCTGGCGCGCTGTACGCACCTCGCAGGCCCCATACCATCGAAGCATTGGTAGTCGCACCCTCGCGCATTTTTAGCCCTCACACGGTTGGGTGACGGCGTCTCCTGCCAGCTTTCTGTTATACCCCTGGTCACTGTCTCTGTGTTGCGTTAGATTGCCAGTTTGGTGTCAAAATAAAGCCCTTTGAAGATGCACACACACACACAAACACACACACAGCTATTGGTTGCTTTAGAGATGAAGTGTCTGTATGTGTGTGGGTGTGTGTGTGCGTGCGTGCGGCTACACAGTGTCAGTGGTGGCGCAGCGTGTCGTCCCCTGAAATGTTCTGTGTACATGTACGCGCCTCGCACGCACGCGCACGCACACACACACACACACACACACACACACGTGGCTCCGTCTCAGTGTCCTCCTGCACGACGTCTCTGTCTAACATGAGTGGCTTGCGTGTGCGCACAGCGAGACATGACAGTAGGAACAGTGGGGACCCAGGCAGGCCCCGTCTGCCTGGGTCCCTCTCGCTTCCAGGGTATTTGTGATTGTTTACTTGCATTGCTGAGCAGCCATCTCCCCATGCATTGCCCAGATCTCCAACATGAAGGCACCCCATGTAAAATATTTACTCTTTGGCAGGAAGTAAACAAGTCACTGCTTGGAACCGAGCCGACAGTTTTTTTGGGGGGGGCGGCGGGGGGGGGGGGGGGGGGGGGGGGGGGCAAGGACATGAAAGATATCAGCTTGTGCACAGGAGAATACCAAGAAAAATAGGCGAGACCTTGGTATGTACATTCATATACATCTATATACGTGTGTGTTTGTGTGCGTACGTTGTGTATCAGATCCTGTATCGGAAATACTGTGATGTGTGTGTGTGTGTGTGCGTGTCAGTGCCTGATCATCAGAAGCACCGTGAGCAATGTGTGTCAGAGCATCGCCGCGCCAACGTTGACAGCGACACCCCCCCCCCCCCCCCCCCAACCCCCCATCGGTGCGAGTTTGCATCGACGGATGAATATGGAGCAAGTCGCAAACGGAGTTCGTCACACGCCGTATCTTCAATCTGCAACATTAAAGTGTTTCCTTGCTTTAATGTTTCATAACCCCCAGCCAGTATTATTTAAATTTATGCCTGCAAAGAAACGGTTAGAATTAATAGTCTCTTCTAAGAATCAAGGGAAGAAAATCACACTCTTAACACAGACACGACATGAACGTGTACCCTTTCTAACGTATACCGTTTTAATGTATTTTTAATCGATTGGAAAACTGTACTTTCGGCGTTCAGTTTCATCATCACCACCCCGGTAACCATGGAAACCCTTAATTAAAGGGGGAGAGTGCCAGTAGCCATTTGTGTGATGCTGGTGCTGGTGCTGGTGGTGGTGTTTGCTGGCTGCGTTTGCTTTGGGTGTGCGCTAAGTTTTATCTTGCAAAGCGCTGATTAGCATATTCCATCATGTTAAACAAATACCAGACAATGAGGGCCTCTGGGACGACAGCGGAGGCGGCGTGTGTGCGCTGAATACAATATCAAAATCATCTCTCTAGTCGCCTCTGCTGTCGCAAGAGAACGGCTTCATCCAGACTAATGCTGCTCTGCTTTAAGGGGCTGGATTGTATATAGGTCTGCATGTATACATGTAGCCTATAATACATGTAGGATTGTTTATTTAGTTTCACCTCAAGGCGGTGGGTTAGACTCCCGCGACGCTCGCTGCTTTACGATGAGATGCTGTTACTTGATGCCGCTGTTGCACGCGGCACGGACTGATGCTAATTGGCTGATCTGCGTGCCGCCGCTGGAGCGATGGCGCAGGTGGGCGGTTATCACCCTCTCGGCTATGCGGTGCAGAGATGTGCATCCCGATGTTAATGTTAGCGCCACCGCTCCCTGCCTCTGTCTCAACACAGGCTCTTAAATAATAAATAACTAGCTCCTTATCATGCTGCTGATTAGAAGACGGAAAAAAAAAAAAAAGGTGAAGGGAAAGTAAATGTAATTACTGCCATGGGAGTTCATCTGGGTTTGACCAGGCATCTCTGTTCTGACCTGGAAGAATGCAGGGCTGTACTGGGCATGCTCTGTGGCGACCGCTGTGTCTGCTTGGCCTCTCTCCTTCCACTCAAGTCAATGACTTCAGTCCTCTTTACCTCTGCATATCATTTTTCCATTTAGTCATTTAGCAGACGCTTTTATCCAAAGAGGCGTTTAATATCATTTAGGAGCAGGTAAGGGGTTAGGCTACAAGGCAGATTTGCAGGCATACTTGTCTTTTTGGGGCATTTTCTCTTAGAGGCGGAACCATTTCTGTACAGCCGCAGCACACCTGGGATGCATTTTAGGTGCGCACCACCATGAGCCTCTGGAGACTTGACTTTACAACTGGCAAGTCTCATAAACCAACAAATGATTACAGATAAGCAAAACATATCAGAAGGAATATTGTTTTTTTTTCGACGCATTTAATTATTCCATCTCTGATCTCCTTAGCAAAGTTTAGAGCCCCTAGCATGCCAGGAGGAAAAAAAGAGCTAGCATTAGCTAACTTAAGGTTAAGTTAAGGTAAAGTTATCTCCCATAAGTAAACTGCTCAGGAGGCACACAAAATATGTACTACTAAAGTATGTTACTTTTTGGGTCATACCGGTTTAAGTCAAATTATATTTTTAATCAGGGAAATTGGAGATAGTTTGGGTCTTGCGGGATAGCCAGCTAGTGTTAGCGTATAGGTGTTTACTCACTGCCCATAGTGTATGTTAGTGCATTCTGTTTTATTTCAAATAGTAATTTACCAGTATAATTTTGGCCTAGCTTCCTAGTAGGGGCTTATCTTTAGATCATCCAAAAATAAAGTACTAGCAAACACACTCTAACCTCTGCTGAAGGATACATTAATTTGCTGCAAGATTTGACCTATGGCCACAGTAACTTGATTAGACCACAAATATTGTTGTATTTTTTAACAATGTAATGTGCAAGTTTGAGCAAAATTGAGCATACCCATGCAAACACAGGTGCGTGCACACACACACACACACACACACACACACACACACACACACACACACACACACACACACACAAACATAGATGAACATACACACACTCGATCTTTGTTATTATGTGGAGCAGTATGTTTTTTTTTGTTTTTGTGGCCAAATTGGTTTTGGAGCAGTGAGCAGAGACCATAGCTTATTGTTTGATAAACAATTGTACATTGAACATTTTGTGCCTGTCCATCTGTTTGACTGACAGTTTTATTGATCACTGAGATAGCATTGACTTAGAATTAAATAAAATAAAAAGCTTTTTTTAGCTTTGTAGTAAACTAATTTTGGCATGTTGCCATAAGCTTAATTTAATGTAGAGTAACTGGTAGCTCACTACATTTTCCAAGTAGCTTGCCCAACACTATTATACCTGTATTGTAAAATAAATGTCCAACAAACATTAAAAAAACTAGTTGCAGGACAGCTGTCGCAACCCATATTCGACCAACTCCAATTTGGCCGTATGTTGAATCAATATAACTTGTCACTGGAAATGTCACTGGATGTCATTTACCGGATTCAACTGATTTTTTTATCTTGATAGTCTCTCACCTCTCACCAAAGGGACGATAGTGCTTGTACATCAGATTGCTTAATGGGATTTTTATACTTTTTGTTGGCGATAATACTGTATCTGTTTCGGCCTAGTTGATATTTACTTTGTTTAATCTCTACACATAGTCAAACGGCGTAGACCTACTGTGTCGGTTAACATCACATTACAATATATTTGTCACATGAGAAATTGTGTTAAAATTATGTTTTTTGGTTTTACTAAGTCAATTGTATCGTTATAGAATAAGTTTAAACTTAATTGGTAGATTTAGTGTTATTGGTATGGTATTCTGGTATAATGGTCATTTTTAGGTCGCTGATACGACTTCAGCCATTAAAAAAACTTGCCGAACAACCCAGAAATGGGCGTCCTGTCAACCTCCCTGATCGACATGTGAAGGGTATGGTTTTAATATAGGTATTGAATAAACGCTGCAGGTTAGTTTTCATGGTCATTTACATGGCAAGCATGACTTTTCTGTGTATAGCACAGGTCAATTCAAGGCCGTCGCTATGACGTTGGTCGATTCGATAAACCTTTCCTGAATGCCCCGCAGATCGACCCCCTAGCGACGTCTAATCGATCTAAACTGGACGTCAAAATGTTTGGTGGGGTGCGTGCGCGGGATGAAGTGCTAAAAAACGGACCTGCCCATCCGCCAGGAGACAGATGCGAAGCCGCCGCATTGTCCTCCGAGGGTGTCTTCTCCTTGCGTGAGAGCAGAGCTCGTGCGCGTCACATAAAAACTATCAAACCCAAACTCGGATTCGTGGCGAACGGGGCGGCGAGACACGAATAAGTGGGACCGGAGGAGGAGAAATAAAAAGGAAAAGAAAAGCGACGCATCCAAAGACGGTGCTCACAGGTGCATCTCGAGTCCTGGGTAATTGCTGTCATTATTGCGTGTACTTGTCCGTTGATGCTTCCCTGTTTGGAGAAAAGTGTTTCTTTGTCACATTCTCCCGTGTCTTTTGCTGCCACCAGGCGCCGGCCGCATTTTGCATTTCAGACACGTCGCCGCGGCAACATCCAGTTCTGTGACAATTGTCACACGATTGGAAGTGAAACAAATTGGGCCAGAATGGAGAGTGGGGCTGGCGGTGTGAAACTGCAGCTTTTTAAACTCTTCCCTCGTACGACGTGTGGGAGGGGGGGGGGGGGGGGGGGGGTTGGAGGGGAGGGAGGGGAGGGATGGCGTGAGTGGGGGGGTGAGTTAGGGGGAGTGGAGGAATGGAGACTGGTGTTACTGCCCCGGGCGGTAGCGCGTCTGAGCGCAGTGTTCAAGGCATGCCGGTTATTGGATCGGATCAGTGGAGAGATGCATCGAAAAAATGGAGAGTGTCTGTGGATGACTGGGGGAGAGAGAGATGGGGGGGGGGGGGGGGGGTTGGGGTTGTTAAAGCGAGTGTTAATGACTGAGAGAAAAGAGTGTGGTACAGAGAGATAAAGACAGTGTGGTAAGGAGGGAGAGACAGGGACAGGTAAATAGAGGGAGAGGACATGGGGGGGGGGGGGGGGGGGGGGGGGGAAGATGGCAGGTCGCTGAAGAGCGAACAGAGGAGGAGAAGAGTGCCAGAGAAGAGAATGAGAGATTCAGGAAGACGGGAACTGGAACTGAGAGCAGGATAAGGTATGTAATGGAGAGAGAGAGGGGGAGAGAGGGAGAGAGAGAGAGAGAGAGAGAGAGAAAAACCTGAGCAAAACAGGCAAGCGTCTAAAAGAAGCAGCATCAAAGTGTGTGTGTGTGTGTGTGTGTGTAGGGGGAGGTGGTGTATCCGAGGAGTGTGCCTGACAGCCCCCACCTGTAGACACAGGGACAGGGGAGAGATTGTGGAGAAGACGTTTGAAGTCGAGACAGGCTGCTCATCTTCCAGGATCGCTGATGACAGATTGGAGATAGGTGAGGGTGGAGGGGGTGGTGGTTGAGGCGGGGATGAGCGGGTGCAGCAAGGCGGCAAAGGAAGTGCGCCTCGAGAACAGAGAGTAACGGCACAGTAAGTATCAGTTGGGGGGGAAAAAGGAAGTGATGGCCGAGAGAGCGAGAGAGAGAGAAGGCGGCGGATGAGAGAGAACATGCGTAATGGCACGGGGAATAATAATGAAAGAAAAAGACAGGGAATGAAGACAGCTTGATCCATGTTACAAATTTAATTTGGCCACGGCTACGCCTTCGCCTTAACTTAATTGCATTTCTTAAATCCCTAATACAAAATATTTTCATAAGTACGCCGCTGAAAGCGTGACGGCACGGTAATTGCACAGTTGCAACAGTAGAATTTACAGTCCTCTGCAGGTAATAACCATTCTCACAGTCACTGCCAAGGCAGCGGCGGGCACCGGCTGTCGCAAATGCATACAATTAAACATATTAATGGGTCTCGGATTACCCGGCTATCGGCGCATTATTGCCTCCCACGCCATGGCTTATCCGACGAGATGTGATGACGAGCGCCTCTCAGCCGTTGTTAACCCGCCCCCAGCACCGCACGCTGATCTGGCCAATCGCGCTTCTCCGACGCACCCCTCCCGACTCAACAGAAAACTGTTCGCATTGATTTTTGAGATTACGCCCCCCCCCCCTTCAGTCTGTCTGCGTGCAGGTGTGTGTGCTGGTGTTTGCGGCGTGCGTGCTTGTGTGGCGTGCCATGTATATAATAAGTGCCGCAGGGCGTTTTGTTTTTTTTGGACGTGAGAGCATTGCGCCATGGCTAGCCCCCAGACCGGGGGGCTCTGCTGGGGCTGCTGGGCATGGGGCTCTGCCAGGACTGGAGAACAAATAGACTTCCTCCATACTTGTTGTTGTTCTTGTAGGGTTCAAAGGTCGAGACCCTGGTGGTGGACATCGTGCCGGTACTACACCGCACTAACCCCTCCAGCGCTAGAGCACTGGTTTCTTAACAATACCAGATAAAAACAGAACAACTAATACCATGTCTGCTGCTGAACACTGCTGAATATCTACTCTGACTACGCCAGGTTGTCTTCATGTCTACTGAAAGTCTTTAATACAGACTCTACTTTAGTTATATACTTGTATATATGTATTTTAGTTGTTGCTCAAGGCAATTTAATTGTCTTGAGCAACATTCATATGCCCTACCTGCTCCTTAATGGTATGCATCTGAGTTCACTTTAAAGTGCCAGTGAATCCAAAGTCATGTTTTTTTTAACGCTTAAATGTCACGACAAACGACGCGGAGGTGGTATGCGAATGTCACGGTGTGTGTGGATGTGTGAATCTCCACCTGGGGATCGGTTAATGGTGATGGATGCGTCCGAGAGAGGGTTAAGCCTCTCCAACACTTTCAGTATAACGCCACGGTGTGCGGCGCATTTCATATACATTGCTCATTATAATGCTCATACTTCACAATCCGTACTAGCTTAAGTGAAAAAAAAAGTTGGCATGCCCAAGCATCGATTTAAGCTGAAACAGGGTGCTCACTTACATTTTAAGTCCCTTCTATAAGAACTTACTAATGATATCCATAGTAGTCGGAGTAGGAGTAGGGCTTGGGGAAAGGGATATTTGCAATAGTTGTATACATACAAAAAACAAAACACAAAAAGCATGGTACAAATTAAACAAGCTAATTATAACAAATTATAACACTGCACTTCGGCAACACTATAGTTCAACGCTGTGCTGTGCCATTTTTTTTGCTGTATTATAAAGTGAAGAGGGAAATGTCATGGCAGTATATCCTACAATGACAATACAACTTAATGTGAAATGAATTTGATTCGATATCATTCAACTTGACTGCAAGTTATTACGAAACATGATGACTGACAGCTCCCTGTTGAGACGACGCGGTGAAGCCGTGCATTACACACACGGACAAGGTGTCTGCTTGGCATTTTCCTTGAGGGTGTCTCTGCCTCCTGTTCACTGCAAGACTCTCTCTTCGTCTCTCTTCCTCTCTCATTCAATTGCTCCGTCTGTAGGCATGTGACACAACGTATTCATTACCCTTCTCGCCCGTCGCCTGATAGGCCAATCATTCCTCAGAGACGTACGACAGGGTATAGAGACACACAGAGGGCAAAGAGAGAGAGAGAGGTAGGTAGGTAGGTAGGTCGGTCGGTCGGTAGGTAGCTAGGTCGGTACAAAAAAATAAAGGGCTTCAGTCCATTGTTGACTATGCAGAAGAATCCAACGGCAGACATCTTGTGAAAGTATCATACATGTTTCCAAAGGACGAAGCTACGCTTGCCTTCTTGTCAGACCAGACAAAAAGCACAAACGACAATGCAGGACTTTAAGGGCCAAAGGCAGGCTGATGTGTGTTGCAACCAGAGCAGAGGCGACCTGCTTAAGTAGTTGAGCTGACAGTAGCGACAAAATAATGGCCTCATTCACAAAGGCATATTGACAGCATAGCTCGTCAACAGCGCCGCGAGGAGTGTAGCCAAAGACTGCGCTCCCTCACTTTATTAGAGGTGAGACGTGACAGTCTGTGCACAGCAGCATAACAATACCCTACATTTCCATACCCTGCCTTCAAATGAAGAAAATCTGAGCATTGACATACTCCCGTGCGCTGTTAGGGAACAAGAGGAAATGAATTGAGGTTTATTGTTTGTTTCTCATGTCTTTTAGTGGGAGTTTGTTTGAAAAAAATATGTGAAGGCAGCAGATCTTGTTATGCGATGCAAGGCAAAGAAAATGGTAGGAATCTCACGAGAGGGAAAATAAGTGCTTGGGTTTCAGAACAGCACCGTCATTAAAGTCAGATCAAGGTCTGGAATGTGCCCACAGAACCGAATCCATACGAACTCTACATACAAGATACATACATATTTTAACAGCTCGAGTTATTTTTATAAAAGGTTTGCACCTGTTGACTGTTGAGTTTACATATATTATGTTACATGACATGCTTCACAAATGTGTTCCCTCTGCACATATGCCAGTTGTAACATCAAGAAAGCAGTTGTACATACTTTATTATTTAATTTATTATGTATCTTACCGAAGATGGCTAAGGAAAACAATTCAGAAAGTACTGGAATTGAAAACCGTGATTAAATTGTCTTGTCTCTAGAGCTGCACGGATTGAGTAATTGGCCCGCGTGACAGGACTATAACTGCAGGTGTATCATCCTTTTTTGTATAATATGCTGGTGATTTGCAGCAGGTTAGTTAAAATCTTCTTAATGTCTTGCTATCAGCTATATCTTGTATGCCGTCCACATTATTTAGTTCAAGTTCAGTATTGCATATCCATTAATGCCATTACCTAGATAGCAAACATACTTCTTGCCGATGTCGGCCTGATGTATAGAAGTTACGTCGGCAAGATGTACTATGGAGAGCGTTTGCTAATTGGCAAGACATCGCCAGCATTTGGTCGAAAATGCCCTCCAGACAATGTTTGGACGATGAATCAAAGCTGCACCGCCTGGCCACTCTACAGATGTATGAACTATTACATTTATTTATTTAGGTTGGATCTTTCAGACAGCAAATATTTTACCATAGGTGTAGTTTTTAGTAGGGACGCTAGGAACATGGCCCCACCAATGTCATGAAACAAGTAAATTGTCCATTGCAATCAAACTAAAATTGGATTTATAGAGACAGTGTTAAAATTAACTAAATCATCTCTGTCATCTTCTTACAAAGTGAAACGACGGGTCTGCCAATTCGGCAATCTCTCCCATCATCTGATCTGCAATGAACTGGTCAATCAACAGCTTCCTCTGAAAGTCTATATTTCAATGCTTTTTAGACGTCTTTTAAGCGTCTATATTTCTATGCTTTTAAGACATCTATATTTCTATGCTTTTTAGACATTTATATTTCAATGTTTTTTAGACATCTATATTTCAATGTTTTTTAGACATCTATTAGATGTCTATATTTTAACGTTTTTAGACGGCTATTAGACGTCTACATTTCGACACTATTTAGATGTCCCACCTAAAAGCAAACCCTAGAACCATAAACCAAACCCTAAAACCTAACCCCAATAGGAAACCCTAACCCTAAAAACAAACCTAGGAACCTTCAACCAAACCCAATCAATTTTGTGTAGTTTAACATTAGGGAGTGGTAATAACTTTTTTTTCTGAAGGTCGGAAAGACTCGTCTGATGGTTTCTAGGAACGCTGAACACACCAGTCTGGTTCTCAAAGCTAACCCTAATATGAAACCCTAACCCTAATATGAAACCCTAACCCTAATTGGAAACGCTAACCCTAATATTAAACCCTAACCCTAATATGAAATCCTAACCCTAATATGAAACCCTAACCCTAATTTGAAACCCTAACCTTCAACCAAACCCAATCAATTTTGTGGTGGGTTAGTTTTTCTAACTTTTCTAACTAACTTTTTTTCTGAAGGTCAGAAAGACTCAAAACAAATATGCGTTTGACGGATTTTGGGGACAATGAACACGCCAGTCCTCGTCCTGAGTCATTGCGACCTTCCGTTCTGGAGATCCAGCCGTGCGTAGGGTACGGAAGTGGTTTATATGACTTTCGGTTGACGTAGAAACGTTGTGTTTGGTTCCATTGGAATGGGCGTCCCTGAATTAGTGGAGACGGAGCCAACTAAACCCTAACCCCAATTGGAAACCCTAACCCTAATTGGAAACCCTAACCCTCACACCAAACCCTAACCATAACACCAAAACCCTAACCCTAAAACCATAAACCAAACCCTAAAACCTCGACCCAATAGGAAACCCTAACCCTAAAACCTAACCTTGGAACCATCAACCAAACTCTAAACCCTTAGTCTAACCCCCCACAGCTGCATTGATTCCCGCGATTGAGCTGCCCCGCCAAGCCATGCCCCTTTCACACCACAAACAGGTTTCAGGATCATCTGATTCTCTAGAAGCCTACCCCAAATATGTATACAATTTGGGCTAAAAGTCCTTGTGCACGTCTCGTCTCATGCACTTCTTGCGCTCACATTGTCCCCTACAAAGCTGAAACCAGAGATACGCCCTTGTATTTCACTATCCATGACCGATCTGAAATGTCACTCACCAAATGTCACTCACCAAATGTCAAATAACATCAAATTTAATGGGAATATATGGAGGAGACAATGAAAAACAATTAATTGACCACCATTAATTGTGTGGGTATAATGAAGAGACAGGATTCAAGTTAATGACAATTTCAATATCAGGCTGATATGTTGAAGCCATCAAGCTCTTAAAAGCACAGAAAAGAGAGAACAAGGAAAAGTCAGAGAGATATATATAAACATCACATTAACAAGAGACGTTAGAGAGAGAGCTAATGTTATGGCTCTTCACCTGAATTAACAAAATATCTATTTTATGTCAACTTACTTCAAGTGACAGCTTACCTGCAAAAATCAGTAATTTTACAACAACTCAACGAGAAAGTGACAGTTTGAAGAGTGAGCATCTCTGCGCTGGTTGTGGTTGCAATTAAGTGAGCAACTGGTGAGAGAGGGCTGGGTGCCTCTCTTTCCTAGAGCGCTGGTTGCGGTGGCGGCAAAGACTAATTCAAATCTGCCTATGGGCCGATGCTTGTCAGACGTTATGAATAAAATGTGACGTTACGATCGTAGGCCGACATCGGCGAGACATGTGGCGGTGGCAGCACACTATAATTCAAATCCGCCTATGGGCCGATGCTTGTCAGACGTTGTGAACAGAACGCGACGTTGCGATCTCCGGCCTACATTGCCGAGACGTATGTGTTGTATCTGGTATAGCCTGCCCGACAAAATCCTACGTGATTAGGGTTAGGTTATCTTGTTATTTGTTGTCCTTGTTGGATAGACTATAATATTTACATGACATGCACGTTGTATTCTCATGTATTTATGAATAAGATACAGGTTTAATTATAGCCTACGCCTATGCTTATTGTATTTGTTATTCATGTTCACATGCAAATGCCTCTTTATTTTGCCATTGTAATATTTCAGCTGGTCTGTGTTTTCTGTTCAATAAGGTTTTGCCTAAAATAAAGAAAGCCTATTACGCTATAAAGTCAAACATTGACAATTCAGTTTGTTTATTAATCCAAATGCATTTCCGATAATAGGCTTGCAACATTTTATAATAGTGGGTTGGGAAGCGGACACGGTTGGCATTTTCTTCCAGTTACAAACGGCGGGGTGAGTCGGGTGCAGCAAAATTCGGGTGAGAAAATACCTTAAGTGCACATCACTATCTCTGACTATTTTCTATTATTATAGGATATTTTGGACTGTAACCTCACAAGATTGGGGTTTAGCAGAACAAAACTGTTATTGCATGTGAAAAGCAGAGCAATTTTCATTAAAGATCCCTTCGAATGCCGACTGTGTTTATCAAGCATTTACGGATTTAGCGAACACCAACTGGCAGCATAATGTGAAGACACAACTGAAATAATTAATTATCTTGTTACTCAGAGGTGACAAAAATTATAATTGTAAATCAGGGTAATAAACTACAGTTGTTTTTCTTTCCATGGCCATTATGGCATTGTCGGTTATTGCATTTGTGTCTGTATGGAAAAAAACACCTGCATGTATCATATTGTCATCTTAATTTATTCTCTTTCTGTTCCGCAGTATGTCTGCAAATCAAAATGTCCACTGATTTATTCGCTGTATTTTGGTTTAGTAATGTTAACCTTTGGCTAGCGTCCAGGCTAGTGGAGAGCCAAGTCCGACTCTACTACAGGCTTAGTGCCAAAACTAGTACCCATCTTTTCAGAGTTTCCAAGGAAATTTGAAACTGCAACTATCAATACCTGCATAATCATTGGTCATTGTTTTTTTTGACAAAAATTCAACAGCAATCAAAATGTAATCATGGAGATAAATCAGAGTGAGACAAATACATTGTTTTGTTTTTTTCCATTGTACTGACAGCGTTTTGCCTGCTTAATTTTCAACACACGTTTATACACATTCACTCTGTCTCTAACACACACACACACACATACACACACACACACACACTCGTTCTCAGAAACACACTCTCACTCACACACACACACACACACACACTCACTTACACACTCTGTCTCTCTCACTCTCACTCACTCACTCACTCTCGCACACTCACTCACACACACACACACACACACACACACACACACACACACACACACATTTACGTGAGACTAAGAGCTAAGCAATGTTATTAGCATGACATGTACACTGCATGGGGAGTTCTGCCTCAATCACTCACCCCACCCTCTCACTCACCCCACCCTCTCACCCACTCACTCCCATCCACATCCTGTTGAGTCACACCGAGCAGGATCTATGTCCAAGGAGCAAACGAGGGAAGCAAAGAACAGAGATGAAGAGAGAGAGAGAGAGAGAGAGAGAGAGAGAGAGAGAGAGAGGGGGTTTTGTGGTGAAAAGAAGGGAGGAGATGAAGGCAAATGATAGCTGTATGACACAGGAGGAGGGAGGAGTAGGAAGGAGGAGGAACAGGAGAGGGAACGGGAAGGGCCCTCCCCCACAGCCGCTAGCGTCATCTCAGCGGAATCACCTCCAGGTTTATGTATTCTTTTGCTTCGTCTCTCTTAGCTCCCTCCTCCTCCTCCTCCTCCTCCTCCTCCTCCTGCCTCCCCCTCCTCCTCCCCCTCCTCCTCCTCCTCCTCCCCTTCCTCCTCCTCCTCCTCCTCCTCCACTCCCCTATGGTTCCCTGGCTGTTTGATCCCACTGCTCAGGAACTGGAAGCCCTGCAGCCCATTTTATTCTTTCTTTCTTTACTTTCTTTTCGCTATTATGAATTAACAAGGCGCACACGTAATACGGTAATATAGTAAATACAGTGGGCAGGCTAAAGAGATGCTCACGCACACACACACACACACTCTTTCACTCAGTCACTCACTCACTCACACACACACACACACACACACACAGGGTGGGGGTTGAGTTCATGGAGTAAGTGACTGTGAAGTTAATTAGAACATCCTGCGTCGACTTCTTTCTTTCTCTCTCTCTTTCTCTCTCTCTCTCTCTCCCTCCCTCTCTTTCTCTCTCTATCTCTCTCTCTCTCTCTCTCTCTCTCTCTCTCTCTATATATATATATATATATATATATATATATATATATATATATATATATATAATATATATATATATATATATATTTTCCTTTCTTGCTCTCCCCCCTCTCTTCTCGTTGCGCCCTCTCTATCTCTCTCTCGCTCTCTTTGATGTGGCTTAGAGCTGGGAAACTTAATGAAAAATGTATAATAGCCCTGTCGTTCCCTGTATCGCTCTACCCCCGCCAACACACACGCACACACACACAAGCACACACACAAACGTTCGCCCTCTCTGCCTCGCTGCTTAGGGTCTGCATGACACGGCACTTTTAGATCCGTCGGTAGGGCAGGTTTGGGTACTGACGTCTGTGAGACAGACAGTCAGTCATACCAGGTCAAACTGGGTTCTTTCTGTCTATCTGTTGCTCACTCTCTCTCCCTCTCTGTCTGTCTGTCTGTCTCCTCTGTATCTCTCTCTCTCTCTATGTATCCTCTCTCTCTCTTTCTCTCTCTCTCTCTCTCTCGGGATCCTTGCTTACTCGTCAGCAGAATCCGTCGCTGGATCTGAAGAGGGCATTTGATCCCTGTCTCTCTCGCTCTCTCTGACGCTGTGTGTGTGTGTCTATCTGTCTCCCTCTCTCTCTCTCTCTCTCTCTCTCTCTCTCTCTCTCTCTCTCTCTCTCTCTCTCTCTCGCTGTGTGTGTGTCTCTCCCTATATCTCTGTTGCTCTCTTTTTTTAAAACCCCATTCAACACCCTCACCATACAAACATTTTTAGACAAAACTGAACACTGTTCCTTGTCTCCTTACACACACACACACACACACACACACACACAGAGCTCGATTTCAAACTCCCAGTCCCTCTGTCTTTACCTGTGTGTGTGTGTGCGTGTGTGTGTGTGTGCGTGTTTGTGCGCGTGTGCGTGTGTGTGTGAGATGAATCATCTCGGCCCCGTGTGAGTTACAGGAACATATGTCAGACCGACACATCCATACCTGGCCGCTCTCCAGCTTCTTGAGAAGCTCTTTGGTAGCTGCAGTAGGACCCTTATAAACAGAGTCA
>JAOPHQ010004087.1:0-25000 GCA_030340625.1 Merluccius polli | reverse complement strand
TAAAAATGTTCCCCACGTTCAAAACATATTTAAACAATTACAAAATGTCTCCATATGAATGTGTGCAGAGATTTAAAAAAAAGCCTGTGTGCACTGACTCCCTGCATCCTTTCTTGTTCACTGTTTGTATTTGAAGTTAGTTGTGTGTCGGGGGCTGTTTTTCCGAGTGTCTTGCAGAATGTGCTAACCTTTTGAAATGGCACAAGCTGTCCATTTCCCTGGCAGGAGGCGTGCAAGAGGAATAGACCGTCCGCCAATAGGGTTGACTTGGCTCTTGGCTGCGTCCTTTTGTTCGTTTGCTTCCGGCCTATCGCTCCTCCCGTGTTTTTATTTGGGCTTCATTTGCAGCAATTGATTATCCACTCACCTCATTTAAATTGAAGCAGCGCTATGGAAATTGTCGTCCTTTGATTCTTCCGTCTCTCCCACACAAATAGCAGCGTTTCGGTGTCTTCGCACGGGCGTAAGGGGACACGGCTTAATTAGTTTTAAGATTCGTTCCACTTGGACCCAAATGACGGTTAATGTTTCTTGTGGGACTTCACAGACAGTCTGCCACGCTTTGAAATGGATGGTGGCCCAGCTGTTAGTGCAAGATGTGATCATATTTTGAAAGATTTCATCTTCTTTCCCTTTTTTCTTGGTAAGAATCGGTAAAGTCACCAGAATGCTTAATTTTGAACTAAGTTATGTAACTCAACTCTTTACATTATGATTATATTTCTTCTGATACAACGCCTCGCTAATTGCCTCAGTTTTGGGGGGGGATTTTAATACCCGAGTGTTTACATTTAACATTTTATGACATTATTGTATCAGTCGCGAAAGGGTTCAATGTAAGAGAAGCAACACATTAATGAGCCCTATGGGTCATCAATGGTGGGCATACACACCCCGGCTGTTAAATCGCCTTATGACTTGTGTAGGATGACATGGTGCAGTGACTCTTACGTGGTCATTACAGTCCTCCTTCTCCTCCATTTTAATTGGGTCTAACACTTGGCCAGACACAGAGCTACAGGCATCACATCACACGATACCCCAGACGACATGCGACGCCTGAGAGAGTCAGTCAGGGTCATTCAGGGTAATTAAACCATTTGATTTGAGGTTTAGTAAGCACTAATAGAAATCATTACGGACAGTAGACATAAGAGGCTGGTTGGGGGGTGGGGGGGGTTGCCGGGGGGGGGTGGTGGCGGGGGGGGGCAGGGGGGGGCAACACATTAAACAGATGACATTCTGGAAGCATATCAAAATGTGTTGTAGCCCACTGGGCTTGGCTCCATGTTGTTCTTTCGACCCGGATCGTTTGTTACGTGTTCGTGTGCCTTGATCCTATAAGTCTGCCATCCACATGCGCGCGCACACACACACACACACACACACACACGCACACGCACACGCACACACACCCTATGTCATCCCCTGAAACATGCACACATACACACATACTCCCCAATACCCGCTGCCATCCCCTGACACGCACGCACACACACACTCTCACACACACACACACACACACACACAACACACACACGTTGCTGTGTGCATACCCCTAACGCTCCTGCAGTATAACTGCCCTAACAGTGGACCCCCTGCTGGTGCGGTGGCAGATGGGAGCGTCTTCATCTTCTAAAGGAGGCCTGTATAATCCCTCCCCTCTGCCTGCGGTCAGATCTTGGGGGAACACAGCGACATGAAAATGTCGGAGGACGTATAGGCATTGGAGGACATACAGGCGTGTCAAAAAGACATTTAGTGCCGTGACCACTGTTGCTCAGGGAACGCGATGCGGCAAGCGATCGGCAAGCGGAGAGATGAGCGATGATACACCACGGCTGTCTGTCTGTTCCCTGTTCGCTGCCTCTCGCTCTCTTGCTCTCTCTCTCTCGCTCTCACTCTCTCTCTCGCTCTCTCTCTGCCCCTGTCTCTCTCTTGTTCTCCACGCCTCTTCTCTGTTTCCCTCTGGCATCTTTTGTGTATCTTTCATCTATTTTTCCACAATCCTCACTGGTCATTGTATTCCTTTGTTCTCTCTCTCTCTCTCTCTCTCTCTCTCTCTCTCTCTCTCTCTCTCTCTCTCTCTCTCTCTGTCTCGCTGTTTATCTGATCCTCCATCCCCATCTGTCCCGCCCTTCTATGCCTGGTTTATTCCCTTTGTCTCTCATAAAGTTTCTATTAAAATATCTCTCTCTCTATCTCTTCCTCTCTCTCTGTCATATATACATTACATATATATATATATATATATATATATATATATATATATATATATATATATATATATATATATATATATATATATATATTAGTGATGGGCCGATAACGGCGTTACCGCGCTGCGATAACGCAAGACTCTTAAAAAATTATCGCCGTTAATCTATTGTCTCCCGCCTGTCGCCCACCCCCCTCATCCCCAACGCCGCCACGTTGTTCTGGCCTGGCTCCTGCTCCTCGATTGGCTTGTAGTTTCCATCTAATCATCCTCCGGGGCCCTGCTGTCGTCCGCTGCCATCTCCTGATCCTCTGATCAGCAAATACCCCGCTTCGTCACATACCACCACTCATCTGCCTGCTCTCTCCCTCTCCCTCCCTCTCCCTCCCTCTCCCTCTCTCTCCCTCTCTCTCTCGGTTGCTGCTGTGCTGGGAATTCCTCTACATGATGCGATGCATACTGATGCACGTCACCCCGGGTCTTGGTGAATTAAAAGCAGCCCACAGCTGATACTCTCGGTTGGCAGGAGAGGCTCAACCGGGAGAGTCCTCCAGAGCTGGCGACACCAGCATCCCACTCAAAGTGTTGTTGTTGTTGTTGAGGAGGAGGAGGAGGAGGAGGAGGAGGCGATGGTTGAAGTCTAGCTATGGTGTCACATCGGTGGTGATGAGACGGCTCTGAATGCAGGGAGAACAATACTTGAAACGCTATTATACACTATTACTCTAGCTACTGTAGAACTCAACCAGCTATGTGGTTCACTGATACATTCAAGATAATTAATTGTAGTCCTATGATAAATAGAAAATGTGAGTGAACATGGTTGGCTTATTCCGATTGAACTCGTTTGCCCTTCTTCCCCATCATTAAGGCTGACAATTATTATAGGCTAAATGCTTTGAAAACAATGGCTCTTCAGAAAGCATTGCGGTCAAGGTGCATCTCTTCTCCTGTCAGCATCTGTGAAAAGTTCATTGATTTTAACCCATACTTTTAGCGCCGCGGTTATTGCGACGGTTTCACAACATAACAGGCGGCCCTAGTGACAACGACGTCTTACTGTGCTCGAACGTAATGTTATTTTGAACCGAGCCACATTTTTATTCTGATCTGCATGTGTGGAGACGGTGAATAAATTATTTTTATTTCATGGCTTGACATCAACGTCTGCAGTTAAATTAATTGGGTGAGCGAGGTAACGTCAGACATGACTGTATGTAAACTAACGTCAGTAATGTACATAATGTATTCCTATATGTGTTGATTTAGACACAAAAGCAGATAACCTTTTTTGAATATTTTAACACTTGCCTGGTCGGTGTTTGTTCTCTTTGGACGCGGTGAGAGAGTGGCAGTAACTGACAACCTGTAAAGAAAGCAGCGGTTGGTTGGTTTCCCCGAGTCGCCTGACCACACCAGCGTCCGAAACGCTCCTGGACCGCAGAGTCTCTGGGTGGAGGGATACACTGGCTGGGATCTGGATTATTTATAGCCGAAAGAAAACAAACAATAAACGTGACTTTAATCGACCCGGGCTAATAGGCTACATAATTGAAATGCGTAACAACGGTGCAAAATGTTTCACTTTGGACTATAAAACAACAAGCACAAACAGTTAACAAACATCCACAAACCGAACCATAATCACCACCGACGATATCAGCGGATTTACATAATAATCGAGCAGTGAGCAGAAACGACTGGAGAATTGCTGGCCAGGAGCTGTATACGGTGAAGGCGCGTTGACTTGAGACGCGGCCTCCAAACTCCATTGTTTTCCTATGGAGAAAGCGCCGCGGGAGATTTCAGGGAGTGGAGGGGGACTCGCTTCGAAGTTGAAACGATTTCAGCTATCCACCTCTGTAGCTCTCCAGCTGCCTCCCAAAACACTGAAAAACGCGCATACATAGGCTACCGGTACGGGTGATGGTGACTCCCTATTTATCAACCTACGCAAATATTGGAGTCATTTAAGTCATTTAAATTGGCAGATCAACAAAGGCCGGTGTGCTCACCAGCCACAGAAGGACAACCCACCTGTTGTTACAGTTCGGAGCAAAGCGGTCAACCGCTGCATTTACGTCGGCAAACATCTCCTCAGGAGTCCAAGCGACTCCTCCGCCCCTGACATCCGCCCTCCCGCTCTTTTTTGTTTTTTTTGAAGAACAAAAGCGAAGCGCATTCAACCGTGCGTGGATATAATAAGAACACAGCGACACCGCGTTACCGCGCGCCGAATATTGCATATGAACCAACCAATCAAATCACGCAATGAAGCGTCATAATGTAATACGTGGGAATATTGGAAAACGAAAAATGTAATTGAATTGTTTTGTTTTGTGACATTCAGCCAGCCTCATAGGATTTCATAGGATATCGGTGTCGATGTCTTTATTATAGTCTTCAAATATTTTAACCAAAAATGACAACCAAAATGACCGGGGGGGGCACTTAGGCGGAGCTCAAGCCTTTTTGAGGGGGTGTTTTAGCGCCACCCTAGCCCCCCCCCCTTCCCGCCGCCACTGGAGAGACAGGATAGTAGCAGCCAAGATAATCTAGTGGTTACGGTGTTTACCTCCCGGCTGAAAGGTACTCGGTTCAAGCCCCTGATGTCCGCGGTCTCCCTTTAGGCATACTTGAGCAGGACGCCTACGACCCTTGTCGCACCTAAAAGACATGTATCTGAATTCACTTCAAGTCACTTCAGATAAGCGTCTGCTAAATGACTGAAGACGCCCAGGCCACCGGGTTCCTCCGGGGAGGGGCAGAGGTTAATAGTTTCATCCCACCGAGATCTCTGGGCTGTGATCACCGGCAGGAGAACCATGAGGCTGACCTCCAATGGTGTGACTCTGGGGTCCTCTTACGGCTCCTCTAGTGGCTATAAGTCACAGTGGCAGCCCATGATTGGCTCCTAGACCCTGAGTCGCTGCTCTCCACTTTCTTAGGGAGCGTGTGTGTGTGTGTGTGAGTGTGTGTGCATGTCTCTTTGCGTGTGCAAATGTGCATGTGTGAATGCATGTTTGTCAATGTGTGTGTGTGTGTGTGTGTGTGTGCACGTGTCTGCGTGTGTTTGTAAAGGTGTAGTGTGTGTGTTTGTGTGTGTGTGGGGGTATGAATTAGTCTCTTTCTATGTGACTTTATTTACTAGTACTCTCCACGCATTGAAGGAGGGGGGTGTCGATAAATGCCGTCGTGTCAAATGATCATGGCTGATCCGGCGTGGGTGCCCCGTGTGTAGGGCATCCATCAGAAGAGCAGCCCATTAGCTTAAGTGCATCTATCATGGGTCCGCATGGGGCTGCCGCCGGGACGCTGGTGGAGGGATGTCTCGCAGGGCCGCTGAGATATTAATCAGCCATGTCACCCAATGACACCGACCGCTACGTTCCTCCGCTCGCTGCGGCCCACCGATCACGAGATGCATTCGTACGCATGCAGCACACATACACACATGGCACCGGGCGTGAGGGCTCCACGGACAAGCATACGCAATGCGCGCGCATAGGGGTCACGGGGTCGCGCACACACACACACGCTTGCACACACACACACACATTTGTACACACACACACCACACACATATACAGTATATATATATATATATATATATATATATATACTGTATATATTCAGACACAAACACACATACACATACACACAAATACACATACAGACACTCGCGCACGCACACACACACACACAATCGCAAATTCACACACATGCGCGGGAGCATACACGCGCACGCAGACATAAAAATGCACTGAATGTGTTTCTCTCTCCGAGCCGTGCTCGTTCTTCATACTCCTCAGGGGGGCAAGCGGTTGCACGGACGGCCCTAGCCGGATAGAGGAAAGAAGCGAGAAACTCTCAAGCATCAGGCAGACTAAAGGTCTTTGTGGTATTATTGTTTTAAACCGCTGTCTCAACTGTCAAAATCTGAGGCAAAGCAGAAAAGATACCGAATCGTCGACAAGCACTAATATCGGAAGCATTTTTCGGAACAAGAAAAACGCAGTGAGGAAATGTAAAAGGTGCGGTGATTGACGAATGACAATGCTAAGAAAGAGAACAGAGCCAACCCTTCAACAATATGCTAAGCAGTCTTAGCGGTATTCTCCTGTAATTACCTGTAACGTACATGACGTGTCTTTCAGTGTGGGCGCTATTGTGTTTGTACTAGTTTGTAATGCCACTCACCATTCACGTACAATGCGCACAACAAGGTAGGCGAAAACTGCTAAAATGCTATCAATCCTTTTTTCGTGCACAATGGACAAATGCACTCCTGTGTAGTACACTTACAGCATATAATGGATTCAGAGATCTGAGCTTCAGGTAGATCATTTTCTCAGAGTTGTATATAATAACCCTAAACATTTAGGAGATGCTTTTATCCAAAGCGATTCGCAATAAACGGATACAGTACGCTGGAGTAAGGGTTAGACAGTGCATAAAGGTGCCTGTCATCGTGGAGCAGATAAGGGTGCGACAGTTAATACAGGGACGAGCCGTTGAGGAGCAGCTAGGGGTTCGAGCTCAAATTGGCTGAGGATATTGGCGACCGGACCTATAGAGCCCTTTGGCTGGAAGTCGAACAGCTAAAATGTCCTGTCGGATCCAAGCCCGAGTCGTACGATATTTAGCAATTCCAGTGGAGCGTCGCGCCGGCTTTACATTCACATTTAAAATTTAGACACCCTTGGAAATTGGAGTCCAGCCTGTCAAGCATTTTTTTTGAGCAGTGGTTGGTGTGATCACCAGCGTTTGGGGGAGGTGTCGGAGACGAGGGCTTGGACGGCAGGGTAGTAAGAGCTTAGCAGTGGATTCATCCCGGAGCCAGCGGTCCTACTGTGTTATAGCAGAACGACTGGGGGGGGGGGAGAACGGCACAGAGCCCGGCCCGGAAAACCAACAACTGCAAGGGGCGGAGTGGCGCCTTGTTTCCCGTTTCGTTACGGCGATTTTCTACTGAAGAAAACGGCGTCGCGCGAGTGGGTGACTCTTTCAGAAGGGGATTTTAATATGTGTATTTCTACAGCGGCCAGTCTACACGGTGTTGATTTGCAGTGTTGGGGAGTAGTGAACTACATGTAATTAAACGTTTAACTACATTTTGCAGTAGCTTGCTGGTAGTTCAAATACATTTATATTTCCATAGTGATTCAAGTAGTTAAATAATAACACTTTTTGGCATTTTTTGTGTGTAGTTAAGCTAACTTCTGAAACTACGAAACATTTTGGGCCATAAAAGAAAAGGAATGATTTTTATTTTTTATTTTACCATTGCTTTTCAACTGTAATTGAATCCCCTTTGTCCCGCCCCCTTATCTTTCATCCTGACCGCTGTGAAGGCATGGCCAGGCAATGTATTCGCCAGGCTGCCCCTACCACGCACTTGACCGTGTGTAAAAAGGTGCAAGTTGAAGACTGTTTTAGTTATTAAGATTGTACAAGTCAGATGTTACAAAACTGACGAGTCAGAGTAGCAGGCCCATTTATTTTAGACCAGCGCTCATGTCGGTCAAACAGTCTACAAAGGTCCAAGTTTACTGTTGTAGTTTTAGTGAGATAATACAAAATCCAGATTTGTTTTAGACAAAAATATAACATTCCTCGCAATTGTGTCCTTGTGAAACGCCCAGATGGGATGGATTTGTTGACAGGCTTAGGTCTCAGGGGTATTCCAGGAAGCTGGATTGACAGCTCACCTTGGCTATAGTTTTTAATGATTTGAATCTGAATTTGTAAAACTAAACTTGAATATGTTAGGTGTCAATAGTCATAAGTATTGATTATTGCTATTTATTAACACATGCTATTTTAGAAGTCACCTGGCTAACTGCAATTAATTCAATTGAGTGGCATTTTTGTGATGTGAGTTTTTTGTATTATATTAAGTTATAATTTCATATCACTAGGGTTATTAGGGTTATCATGTCAATTTTTTATCATTTTACAAGGCAGTTTGAACTACTTTTTCTAAGTAGCTTTAGTTAGCCAAACTAGATTTCGCCCTAGGGTAGCTTTGCTGGAGTTCAACTTCTTCCAGTGGGAAGTAATTGGCAGCTTGCAAAGCTATGCTTTCAAAGTAGCTTCCCCAACACTGTTGATTTGAACCCTTTACAGACACTTTTTTACAGTTTACTACTGCTGGCCGAGTTTGTGCTTACAGATCCCTGCCTCGAAGCGGGGAAAGTAAAACACCCTGTTCACCCAGATTTGAGCTCGTCTGCCATCAGATTTTAGATAATCTAAAGTCTGATTTGTGAGAGTAGCAGTGGAAAGATGCGGCCTCCTGGAGCATGTATCTAAAAAAAAAAAAACAGCACTGTAATTTGTTTTGGAAGCGTCTGCTTAAAGACGCACTGTGTAATTTTTTCCCCCATCTAGTGGTCAAATTGTATTTTGCATTCAAACACATGTATGCTCTCTAGCGCCTCGCGTTTTCAAATGTTCGTTGCAACCTGTTGGAACTACGGCAAGCGGTATTAGTCAAGATTCAAGAAGCTATGACAACATGACAACATGTCTTCAAACATCACTTCATCAAGTTTTGTTTCGGATGATGAGGTACGTTCAAAAAAATAAGTGCCGGTACTCCCTTTATTCACATATAAGCGACGGGGGGGGGGGGGGGGGGGGGTGCGCGATATTAACCCACCCCGGACCTACGACCGACGGGGGTGCGCGATATTAACCCACCCCAGCAGCCTGTGACAAGTGCCGGCACGCAAGAAAAAGTGCCGGTACGCTAAAGGGTAAAATGTAGAAGTGCCGGTACTACCGGGGCGTACCGGCCCACTTCGAGCACTGGGTTTGTTATTTCAAACCAACTTCAAACTGCATTGAATCATTAGTGTGAGCATGTATGAGTAATTACTCCTCGAGCAAGATAGTGAATTATGTTCTCATGTTTATATCGTTTTTTAAGTGACAAGCGCGTCTCGCTAAGCTCCTTCTCTGTTCCACAGTCACACTGGCTCTGAGTGAAAACGCGTTTAGCCTTACCTGTACCACGTAGTGCTTTTTGTCCCTCTCGGCAGTTCATAGACCGGAAGGACATGGAAGCCTCCATAGAGCTTGCCCGTCCTATGTAAATTCTGATAAGTGATTCTTCGCTCAGGAGGATAAGTGAGATTGTTGACAGAGATAATTGTACACCAATGGGGACTTATTTATGAATGAAGACATTGATTTGAGGTAATAAATTACTAAAAAAAACTACACAGTGTATCATCTGTAGTTGCTAGCTCACAGCGGATCTTGTCCAGCGATTACCCCTGCCCCTTCAAACTCTGACTTTTATTGCATCAGTTTGATTTTGATGATACTAACATGATTTTGGCCAATCAAGAGACATAGGAGGGGAACCAGGACGACCATGACTTCCACAGTGTCATACTACTAGGCCAGCAAACCCGATGATGGCATCATAGACAGAGCTCTGTCGTGGGGACATTCAGTCAGTGGTTATTATTTTATTGTTGTTTGTTCTGCGGGTGGAGTCATACAGTGCATGAATAATGAGGTTGACTCCCCAAACCAACACTTTAATTTTCTAATTTCGGTGTGCATGGTTACAGCTCCCTCTCGGTGTGGGTTCATCATTTTGGTCAGATGAGTGAGCTAGGGGCTGGGTTTTGCTCTGTCCCCTGTAGGAGAGTGAGGTTTACCAGCAAGCAGTTCTCCCCTGGCCTCCTCCTGAGATGGCCTCCAGAAAGTGTCCACGAATATTAAAGGGGCAAGTTAACATGGATGGCAGAGGATTTGTTTATTTTCTATTATAAATAAGACCAACTTACTTAACAGGTCATGACGTCATACAGGTAACATACTCAACAAAATCTTTGTTGGCCTTGCACTCCTGCCTTTATCTCCCCCCACACTTTTCTTGTTCTCTCTCTCTCTCTCTCTCTCTCTCTCTCTCTCTCATTCTCTCCCACTCCCCCCCCCCCCCCCCACACACACACACAAAGCACTCATCTGTACATCTGTTTAAATTGGACTTCACCTTCACATCTGCCCTCTCATTTTACAGTACCACGAGCCACTTAGCTTAATGTCTCTCTCTCACTCTCCCAGGCTACTGTCTCCACAATAACCCCTCTCTCCCTGTGGAGCTCCGTGGGGGACACAGACCGGCATCTCTCTCCTGCCATACTACCTCCACCCCAGCCCCATACTTCCACCCAGGCACCACTACCTCCACCCCCAGCCCCACTACCTCCACCCAGGCCCCGCTACATCCATACCCATCCTCCTTATCTCCACCCCCAGCCCCATACTTCCACCCCGGCCACACTAACTCCACCCCCAACCCCCTACCTCCAGGGGCCTCCAGTGACCTTACCATCAGCCGAACATGTGTACCCATTCTAAAGCACCCCTCCTTGGGCCACTCTGGCCCCGCTTTTGTGTTGTTTTGGG
Source organism: Merluccius polli (assembly GCA_030340625.1). Classification (NCBI taxonomy): domain Eukaryota; kingdom Metazoa; phylum Chordata; class Actinopteri; order Gadiformes; family Merlucciidae; genus Merluccius; species Merluccius polli. The sequence goes on along the minus strand of JAOPHQ010004087.1, from coordinate 14,352 downwards.
TATCTGTAATGGCATGTTTTGGGGTAGTTTTGGGTTGTATTGGATAGTTTTGGGTTGTTTTTGGGTAGTTTTGGATTGTTTTGGGTATCTGTACTGGCATGTTTTGGATAGTTTTGGGTTGTTTTTGGGTAGTTTTGGATTGTTTTGGGTATCTGTACTGGCATGTTTTGGGTAGTATTGGGTTGTTTTGGGTATCTGTACTGCAGTAGCGAACCGTGACTCTTAAACCTTGGCCCTCTGACCCCCCTTCCCCCCGTTGGGAAAAAAGCAAACCACCAGCTTAGCTTACTGTGTCCTCTATAGTATTGCAAAAGTTACCTAGGACAATCCCAGCTCTGAAACTAAAATAAAAACACTAGTTCAGCCTGAATAATGCAATCAGCAAACAGCATGGAGAGAGTGAGAGTTATCACAAAAACTAAAAACAGCTATCTCTTCAGCAAGATGCAAATCCTCCTGACAAATAATCGCATCATCACACATTTTTATTAAAAGTTAACATAGAAAACGTCATAGATAATAAATCAGAAACAATGTCCTCCTCACTAGCGGTTACGTTACTCGCGGCGGCTGCCATCGTGAAGTAAACCAAGTCACGCCCCATAAGCTAGCTAGCTAGTTTATTAGCTTGTGATTCATGTCCCTCACGGTGGAACTTGTCATAAAATTAGCGATAACAAAGCCCACCCATTTAGAGGGAAGATATGATTGGTCAATTTTGGAATTGGTCATTTCAAAATTAGTCTCTCGTTGAATTATTATTACTCAACCCTCTGTGAAATGTTAGCGGGACAAATTACAGAGCTGCATAGTATTTTCTTCCCAACAACTGCAGTCAGCAAAATTCTGATAGGCTGACAAACGGGCTTCTTTCATTTAACCCTTCACATTCCAACACAAATTAAATCGGCAGGTTTGAAGGGTTTATTTCCTCAGAAACATTTTTGCTTAGATGTTGATTGTCAAATTATGAATTAATAAAATAAAATTAGAATATCTAGAATATCTTAGGAGGGAACCTAGAGGGCCCTGACGGTTCCCCTCTGCTGTACTAACATGTTTTGGGTAGTTTTGGGTTGTTTTGGGTATCTGTACTGGCATGTTTTGGGTAGTTTGGGCTGTTTTGGTTACTTTTGGGTTGTTTTGGGTATCTGTACTGGCATGTTTTGGGTAACTTTGGGTTGTTTTGGGTATCCGTACTGGCATGTTTTGGGTAGTTTTGCCCTGTTTTGGGTAGTTTTGGGTTGTTTTGGGTATCCATACTGGCATGTTTTGGGTAGTTTTGCCCTGTTTTGGGTAGTTTTGGGTTGTTTTGGGTATCTGTACTGTCATGTTTTGGGTAGTTTTGGTTTGTTTTGGGTACTTTTGGGTTGTTTGTGGTGATTAGTATGACCCTCTATTAGTCTTTCCTCTTCTTATTATTTTTTACTCCACAGAAACACGTACATTATAAACATTATAAATAACACCAAGTTACTATTGCAATGGCATTTGCCCCCCAAAAAAAACAACAGGTTATGACGTCATACAGGTACACCACACACACACACACACACACACACAAACCAGCTTAGAAAGTACATCTCCCTCAGTAGCTTGACGAAAACTTTGTTGGCCTCGCTCTCCTGCCTTTATCTCCCCCCACATTTTTTTTTGCTCTCTCTCTCTCTCTCTCTCTCTCTCTCTCTCTCTCTCTCTCTCTCTCTCTCTCTCTCACACACACACACACACACAAACACTCATCTGTACATCTGTTTAAATCGGACTTCACCTTCACATCTGGGCTGTCCTCTCATTTTACAGTACCACCGAGCCACTTAGCGTAATCTCTTAGCGTCTCTCTCTCTCGCGTGCTCTCTCTCTCTCTCTCTTCTCTTTATTTATCTCTCATGCACTCCCTTTATCCATTTTTGTCTCTTGCTCTCATTATGATTCTCTGTTTCTTGCTCTGTCACTCTTACCCTCTACCCTCTATTTCTGACTCTCTCTCTCTCTCTCTCTCTCTCTCTCTCTCTCTCTCTCTCTCTCTCTCTCTGCCTTGACCGCCCTCCTCCATTTGGCTTTATTCCCCTCTATTAGTCCTTCCTCTTCTTCACCTATCATCTTTTTCTTTTCAATCCTTTGTTTTCCTAAATTCACTATTATATTTTTCCTGTCCATCCTTTCTTCTCTCTCTCTCTCTCTCTCTCTCTCTCTCTCTCTCTCTCTCTGTCTATATTTGTAGCTTGATCTCTCTCTTTCTCTCTTCCTCTCTCTCTCTGTCTCTGTCTTTCTCTCCCTCTGCCTCTCTCACTCTTTCTCTCACCCTCTTTGTAGCTAACACTCAAACCCCTCTCTATAGTGCAATATCTCTATAGATCCTCTCTGTCTCTCTCTCTTTCTCTCTCTCTCTGTCACTCTCTCTCTCTCTCTCTCTCTTTCTCTCGCTCTCTCTCTTGCTCTCTCTATGTCTCTCCCCTGATGTCCTTCTCTGGGGTCTTGTTCTCATTCAGCCTTGCAACCTACTTTTTAAGTCTTCTAAATCTCTGCTAGGTGGTTTTATATCAGGGACAGTAACAGAAGCCCTCTTTCTTTCTCTCTTTCTCTCTTCACCTCATATCCTTCCCCATTTCACTCCCCCCTTTAACCTCTTCTCTCTCTCTCCTCTCCACCTCTCCTCTCTCCTCTCCTCTTCTCCTCATCTCCACTCCACCTCTCCTCACATCCTCTCTTCTCTCCACCTCTCCAAAGTGCTATACAAAGGGCCGGCTAAAAGGTTTTTATCTTCTACAGAAAAAATAAATCAAAGTTTTGGGAGATAGATGACACACACACACGCTCACACACTCCCACCTCATACCTGCTGGCTGTGAGGATTTAAGGAGACAGGAGCGTATCCTCCCTTAACACTTTCTATCTGTTCCTCCTATTCTTTTGGCTTCCTTGTTAACACATATTTCACTCAGTCACACACGCACGCACGCACATGCACACCTCCATACTCCATCGCTTTCATCACTGGCGATGCCGCCACTAGACCTTAACATGTCCCTCTGACAGCCCCCTTCATCACACCACACGTGCTTGTCAGCACACGCACTATGAACACAGGCCCCACAGACGTCCGGGGTCCGGCTACACCGTGCTACCAACTTCTACCTCGAGGGATCTGTACGCCTTTTGCATACAGATCCCTCTCCCAGATACTCAATCCTTTTTCCTCTCCTAAACATCCCGCTGCGGCCTTCAGAAACGACACAGTGAAATAGCAGCCGCAATATATTATGAAACAAATTTCAACTTTTTTTTTTACTTTTACAGCAATGGTAGCAGAAAATTGGTGGCATTGTAAATGGCTCAGTAGCCCGAGGGGACGGTCTATTTCCTGGTCTGACAAGTCAGACCTGGCTGGCTTCCTCTGTCCCCCCTGCTGGATCACTGCATCACTCACCAGACAGCTCACACACACACACACACACACACATTATGTGCTGTGGCTTAACCTTCACAGCGAGAGAATCTGAGAGTGTGTGCGTTGAGTTTTTTTGGTGACATGGAAAAATGTCTCATCAATCTCAGCCTACATCACAATATGCTTATACATTGAGAAATTCCTACTTATATTTTAGTATGTTAATGTAAGGAGTGGCATTATCGGTCTTTCCCTCTCTCTCTCTGTTCTTCTCTCATTTCAAGTCCCATATTTTGATTATATTTTGGCTGAATCATCTCATTGTAATCCATTTAGACTATTAAACTGCAAACTCAAGATTAGTCAATATCTTAACGTCATGACTATAAGACAATACGCCGGGAAGATAAACAGCTGTGTGTGTGCATGGGTGTGCTTCAGGCCTATCCAGCTCCCTCTGTGGCCTGCAGTTGTGCCAGGTCACAGTCAGCAGTCCTGAATAATAAAAATATACCCTATATCCGTGTCCTTACATTGCTGTCGCAAACATAGCATTTTTAGCCAGCAGTCAGCACTTAGGATAGACAATACATCCTCCATTGCTTGCATCCTTACGTCGCTGCTAACACTATCACAAGCTACGTAGCATTGTTAGCCAGCGGTCAGCACTTCCGACCGACAATAGCCTACAGTCTCCGCTGCTAGCTCGCGTCCTGACATTGCGGCTAACGCTATCGCAAGCTATGTAGCATAGGTAGCCAGAGGGCGAACCTTAGCGCTACGGCTCATCGTTCATCGCGGCGAATCCTCGGCCAAACTGTCGGCTGAGTGCTCAGCGAATAAGAGAAGGAGAAGAAGAAGAAGAGGAGGACAGAAAGAGAGAATAGGGGCCCTGCGGCAGTGTCACGTGACAGCGTTGTTAAGTCAAATGTAACACAGGTACTTCTCCGCTTCGACAACCCCCCCCCGCCCAACGCGCTTCCCTCATCCTCTCCATCACCCACCTCCTTCCCTTCACCCACCTCCTGAGCTACAGCACCTGACACCCAGCAGCAGCGGCGGCGGCAGCAGCAGCAGCCAGGTGACACCAGAGAGAGAGAGAGAGAGATGTGGTGACAAGCTCCCTGTGTGGCGGAGGGATGGAGGGAAGCAAACCATGGTGATGGGTCGAGAGCAGAGTAGACTAGAAAAGAAAACCAAATTCTAGTTGTTGTCTCTCCATCGGGTTAACCAAAGGAAGGGGGGGGGGAGGGAAAGACAGATGAAAAAGAAATGAAAGGAGGAGGGAGACGAGGGACAGGATTTCTTATTAAGGGGGACGAGAGAGCGAGCCAGGGACCCGCTGTAACGAGCGCGTCGTCCTTCCTGGCCGTGTCCCTCAGCGATGGAGAGCTGCCATCCTGACATGAATGGCCTGGCTGATTAGCTGGCCAGACAAATAGACACGGGCGCATGCCAAAGAGACGGCCAGAACGCCAGAGAGAGAGAGAGAGAGGCGGTGGGCTGCTGGAGGGGCCAGGCAGAGGAGAGCACCGGGGGTATCTGTGAGAGAGATGATAATGTGGAGAGCCCGGGCCAGGGCCCTGCAGACCACTCGTTTCTTTCTTAATTAGCTGGCGGCTCGGGCGGAGAATACAGAAAGCGCTCTCTGACAGAAGGAATGCCACGGATCCCAGCACCCACTGTGTTAAGCCGCATGTGTGTGTGTGTGTGTGTGTTTGCACTCCAGTTGCCTTTGGTCAAAATGCATGCATAATATTTGCATAATGGATATATTTTTCGAGGAATCTGTGTGAATTTAGTCGAGTGTGTGCGTGTGTGTCCGTATGTGTGTGTGCACGCGTGTGTGTGTGTGTTTGTGCGTGTATGTTAATCCTCGGCCGTTACTGTGACCTGCTAGTGTGAGGAAGCCGGGTGAAATCTAGCTGGTCTGCCCTCCGTCAACACGTTGAATTTAAACATCCGCCTCATCAGCATCAGCCCCCGCCCCCCCCCCCCCCCCCACACACACACACACACCTTAGGGAGGGACGGACACAGGAAGTCATTAGGCTCTGGTTTGATCCCCGCACCACAACACACACGCACAGACGCACACACACACACACACACACACACAACAAGAGTTACACACTCCCTGACAGGGCACAACAGATGTTCGTGGATATGGAGGGGTTAGTCTGTGTGTGTGTGTGTGTGTGTGTGTGTGTGTGTGTGTGTGTGTGTGTGTGTGTGTGTGTGTGTGTGTGTGTGTGTGTGTGTGCTTGTGCATGCGTGTGTGTGTGTGGCGGATGAATGGAGGTTAAGGGACAGCAGCTGTGCATTGTTAGTCCACGCCAGCCATTGTCTGGAGCGGGTGGGATGAGGGGGGCGGGATGAGGGGTGGGGGGGGTGGAGGGAGGAGGGGTCAGGGATGGTGGACTGTCCAACAGAGAAAATCACTGTGAGAAAGTCGAAAGCACAGTGACTATTCCCATCAGAAGGTCAACAAATCCATTTCTCCATCTCAACAGTCCATGTTTCTATCCATCCATCCGTCAGAAAATTGATTTCATAAATAAACAATACACCCATATTTGTAGACACAATATTTCCCAGTAGTGGATGACTTTTCAACTTTTTAATCCAACCCCTCCACTCCATACTAAATTGAATCTCTTCCTCTCAGTCTACCATTCTCTCTCTCTCTCTCTCTCTCTCTCTCTCTCTCTCTTTCTCTCTCTCTCTATATATATATATTTATATATATATGTCTCTCTCTCCCTGTAGTCCAGTCATAACACGCAGTTGTTCATTTTTGTCTGGGAAAACCTAATGTAGGGCAAAGAGGCCGCATGGAGCGACATTAATTATTAACCGCTACACTCTCTTCGTCTCTGAATCCTATCTCCTGCTCCATCCAGCAGTTTGGACCTAATGCCCTGGCAGACACACATACACACACACACATACACACACCGACACACACTGACACACACGCATGCTCGCGGTGCACTGCCGTCCATCCACCATCTCCCGGCGCCATTGTGCACGGTCACTGAGGCAGGTAATTCGCTGACAATGAATAAAATGAGATGTAATTATTTTCAAGCAGTCACTTGTTGAGCCGGGGGGGGGGGGGGGGGGGGGGGGGGGGGAGGGGTTGGCATGCGATGGTGGGTGGCAGGGGGGGGACTCTATTATTGCCGCACCACTACACTTTAAGACAGGTTAATGGCAGTCCGTGTGTGTGTGTGTGTGTGTTTGTGTGTCTATGTGCGTGTGTGCGTGCGCATGTCTGCGTGTGCGTCTCTGTGTGTACATGGAGAGACGGAGAGAAGGGGAGAGAGAGCGGTCGTCTCTCTGACTGAGAGGAGAGGAGAGGGCTGGTGGTTGTGGTTGTGTGGTGGAACGAGGTTATGGGTAAAATCACAGCAAATGGCCCTGCAGTCACCCACACACTGCTCTCACATGTCCTCTACTTCCTCCACCTCTGCCTCTCTCTCCTCCTGCGTCTCTGTGCTCGCCCTACCCTTCTCTCTGTCTGCCTGTCTGTCTGCCTGGCTGCCTGTCTGTCTACATGTCTGTCTGTCTTGTTTGTTTGCAATTGGTAGTGCAGCAGAAAAAAACAATAATAACATACAATAACACACAATATCAAAAAGAGAAGTAAAAAACATACTACTAAAATTAAAGCACTGTTTACCAAGCGTGGTATGAAGTCTATCTGCCTGTCTGACCGCCTGTCAGCCTGCCTCTCTGTCTGTCCGCCTGCCTGCCTGCCTGACCGCCTGTCTGTCTGTTTGTCTGCCTGCCTGCCTGCCTGTATGTCTCTAATCGGTCCATTTCTCACCCACTTCTTTCCACCCGTCTTCCTTTAAACCCACTCATACTGTTGCTTTCCTCACCTGCAGTCATTACAGCTCCATTCATGCTCCTCTCTCTCTCTCTCTCTCTCTCTCTCTCTCTCTCTCTCTCTCTCTCTCTCTCTCTCTCTCTCTCTCTCTCTCTGCCCCGCTCGTTACAAAAGTGCTGCCGCGGTCAAATGTACGGACATGAATGCACTCTTGATGTACACATATATATATATATATATATATGTGTGTGTGTGTATCTAATAGTTGGGCAGCCAGCTGTAGCTATCTAAAGCTCTCTAAATAGCTCCCTGAACTGTTCTCAGTTCACTATATGGTTTACATCATTTTCCTCTGGTCTGTCTCTCCCCCCCCCCCTTCTTTTTTCTTCCACTCAGCTCAGCGTCTTTTAATCTTGGGGAATAATAACCACATACCACACACACGCACACGCACAGAAACACGTGGATGATAAAAAAAAAAAAAAAGTGTGATATATTCACACAGAGACAACACGAGGCAGTCGTCGTCATCGTCCACAGGACCCGGCCCTGGCTCCGTCTGATTGGCTGGCGCGGGTAACAGTGAGCACGGCTGTACAACATGATCATTTAACATATTACCGGGTCCCGGGGGGGGCGGGGCTCTGTGTGTGTGTGTTAAAAGCCTGCTCACTCCCAACTCCACAGGGCCGGAAGAATGGGTTTCCAGTTAGCTGCTGCTGTGCATCGGTCGGTCCTCCGCGGGCCCCTGAAGGGCCCCCGCCAGGCGCCCGGCGAGTCATCTGGTGCGGCATCATGCTCATAATTCAGCCATTATGACGGCCGGTTGAGCTGCACATGCTCTGTGTTTACTCTGTGGCCCGTGGTCAACACACAACACACGCAAACACTCACACACGTGTGGATGGACAGACATGAGCGCACAACAACAAGGGTTGAAATGTGTATTGTATGTATTGTGTGTATTGTATAAGAGGTGAAGCGGCTCATTCTAGTGCAGATCTCACGTGAGAGAAGAGAGTGGTCGTTGTGTCGTCATATTCCAGGAAAGGGATCAGGCTCTTTCAATTAGCCAGAGGAAACCAAGGCACCGGATAGCCTAAGCATAGACGCTTAGACACTACCTTCCCCCCCCCCCTCCCCCAAGTCCACTGTGGATATCCAATGTCAACGCGAACCCACAATATTCACGGCGTGTAACGTACGGCGTTTGACCCCTCCCATAAATTAAAAGTGTCCAAACTTAAAAAGTGTTTGTGTTTTGGTTTTTTTCGTCTCTTAAAATGGATACAGTCTGTTTCCGGTAGAACTAGTCAGAACATCAGAGACAATGCTTGGTCTTTTGGAGAACACATGCTTCTTCTGCTTTCACCCAGGAGCGTTCCCTGTTTTATCACGGTGGAATCAGCCTGTTCCCCACAGCACACGTGTATGTTAACACGCGCGCACACACACACACACACACACCGACTCACACACACACACACACTGACTGACACACACACACACACACACACCCACAGAGCCACTGTCAGTCAGCCCAGCGTGGACGGACCATATTACCGAAACGAGTCACATTGCTCTCCACATGAAAGTCAGCAGGGCTTTCACATGGTCTGCACGGCAACAAAAGCGGCTATATGGTTGCCCGGCTCCGCAGGGAGACCTGCCTCAGAAACCTATCCAAAGGGCCCCGGTGTGTGGGACAACAGGGGGCCCTGTGTTCTGTCCTGAGCCACTGTAGGAGCAAGAGCAGAAGGGGCCACTGGAGGCACAGAGAGAAGAGGGGACCACTGGGGTTTCAGAACACAGGGGCCGAGGCACAGGGCACAGGGATCGCATGCTGTAGGAGCAGAGCACAGGCTGGGGCTTCAGAGCCCAGGGGCCCCTAGATGTTCGAGCACAGGGGCCACTAGATGTAGAGCACAGGGGCCACTAGATGTCGAGCACAGGGGCCACTATATGTTGAGCACATGGGCCACTAGATGTAGAGCACAGGGGGCCACTATATGTCGAGCACAGGGGCCACTATATGTCGAGCACAGGGGCCACTAGATGTCGAGCACAGGGGCCGCTGGGGTTTCAGAGCTCGGGCCGCTGATGGAGGTTCAGGTTCAGGTTTCAAAGGAACAGGCTGTCCTTTTTATTATTTTTTTTTCACTTTGTTTAGTTTTTCTTCCTACCCAGCCGAGTGAGCGAAGGAGTGAGTGCAAAAGCTGTGTGTGTGTGTGTGTGTGTGTGTGTGCGTGTGTGTGTGCGCGCGTGCGCGTGTGTGCGTGTGCGCACATGCTCTGTATTCATATCCAGGTTAGGAACATAAACAGTGCTTGCTCTGTTCTCATCACCATCTGATCCCACCAGACAGTACAACCCACGTGTGTTTCTGTGTTCAGTGTGTGTGTGTGTCTACGTTTGCATGTAATTGTGTAGAAACAGGTCACATGGTCCAGTTATGTCACAGACACAATCTATGCCATATGCGTTGTATTAAGTACTTACATGTGGCTCCCTCCACGCCTCGTTCTCTCAATAGAAACAAACCCTCTACTGGGCCTGAAAAACAACACGGATAATAGACGAAAGAGAAGCTGTGTGTGTGTGTGTGTGTGTGTGTGTGTCACCTGGGAAAGCTGAGCCCGGTTGGTAGATACTACCCCAGGGGACCACCTGGGCAGTTCAGTCTAAACCAGGAAGTGAATGGATGACAACAGCCTGCCGTGAAAAAAAAAGAGGAAAAAAAAAATACTATGACACACACTTGCATGCAGGCACACACACACACACACACTCGCAAACACACTCCCATTTCCTCAGCCAGGTTAAACACATCTGCTCTGGGCTGATTCGACCCATGCTAACACCCCACAGCTGGAACAGCAGCTAGCTAGCTTAAACCACCTTCACTTTGGCGCCCCCCCCGCCTGTCCAAACACAACACACATGCGGCCCCTCCCTGGCTCCTAACATCTAACCCTGTGGTGATGGTGGTGCTGGTACAGTGCTGGTACAGGCTCTGGGGAAGGTAATTATTACTGCAGCCGTTGTTACCCAGCCCCCGCCCCCCCCCCCTTGCACCTCACCTAAGCTCACCCACGCCCCGCCTCAGGGCCCTGGACTGGGGGGGGGGGGGGGGGGGGTGTGGGGTTTGGTGGTTTAGAGCCAGTTGTTTTTTCTTTGTGTAGCCAGGCCCCACTATCACATTACTGCACACATGCTGATACAGCAGCCCCAACCATCCCCCCCCTCCTCCTCTGTCTTTCCTCTCTAACGCCCCGGATAGTGCGCTCTCTCTCCCCTGGCCCCACCCTCCATCACATGCTGCCCCCCCACCCCCCCCCCCCCCCCCCCCCCACCCTCCACCCCACCCCCACCCCCAACCTGGCTAGCATGTACCCGCCGTGGCGGTTAGCGAAACAACAGCGAGCGCTGGGCTGGGATCTTTTAAGTGGAAGTCTGACCTCTCGCGTAGTTACAGCAGAAGCACTTTAGCGATAACGTACAAAAGCGACCTTTCCGCCAGAATGTCAGATGGTGGGTTGGGGGTGAAGGGGGAGGGATCTGGGGCGATGGACGGGGGAGGGAGGGGAGGGAGGGGAGGGCTGGGTGGGGGGGTTTATGGGGGTGAGAGCTGTTCAATGTTTGACTTTTTTGAATTTTTTTTTATTTTATGTTTGACTTTGAGTAAACTAGCGCAGTGTTGTACGTCAGCCTTGAGTCAGGGAGAAAAGGGGAACACAGCCGGCTTGTTTATTTTTCCTTCGAGGCAGAAAAGGGCTTCATTGACAGTTTTGGAATATCCTGCCCTTTTTGGAGACGTGGAGCACTTTCTGACCTTGACTCGCTTTGCCTTCCCGTTCCCGCCTCCCCGCTCGCTCTGTGCTGCAGGGGGAGCTTATGAAGTCAGTAGCCCATACATTAACTTACAACAATAATCTTGGTTTTATTGGGATAGCCGTGGTTAGGCCGGCCCAGCCCGGCGAGGGAGGTAGGAGGGAGTCTGAATGGTTATAAAGCACAATTCACATCCCTGACAAAAGACAACTGTACTTGGCGATGGCTATATGTCCCACATAACGCATTCAGCCAGACAAGGGCCCAACAGTTGTGAATGGCCTGGGAGATGGAGCACAACGCAATGAGTGTTGACGTGTGTGTGTGAGTGCGTCTGTGTGTGTGTGTGTGTGCGTGTGCGTTTCCTTTGCACTTGTGAGGACCCGGTTTGTGCGAATCAGTGTGTGGGGGGATTAATGACGTGCTGGTATTTAAACAGCTCCCATTACAATGAGGCCTTAAGTCTCCTGGTTTTGGTGCCCACGGTCTGGACGCTTATTGTACCAGTCCACCGCACTTACCCAGCATGATGGAGACCCTCCACAAGCATGGCACCAGGCCAGGGAGAGGGGGGGTTAAACACTGGTAAACTGTTTTATAGACTTGTATATTAGTTGTTGTGTATTGTAGCCGTTTCCTTAATGCATCCTGACATCTTCAGGTAATTTATAATGGACCGATGCAGGGACGTCCAACAGAGGCATCTCCTCCACTGGATTAGCCCTTCGCATGGGAAAATGGAGACATCATTCTGGGGAAAAAAAACTTCTCAGTGAAAGGGTTTCTGGGTAAAGGTCAGCAGTAAACACCCCTCGTGAAGTTCAACTTCTGTCCAAGGCTCAGTGGCGCGGGCGAATTGAGGCCGTGCTCGGCTTGAAGGACAAAAGGCTCCAAAAAGAAATTGACGGATTAGAAAAGGCCAGGGTACGTCATTTATCTTTTGTTTTTCCAATCAGAGTTCTTCAGCGTTCCCCATGTTGCTGGGGACAGCATTATAAAGCATGAACGATTGCCTGGATTATGGGCATTTATGGCAAGTGTAAGTATTTCTAATGTGTTTTTCATGGATGAGTGAGTCACCCTTTACGACTCGCAAAGACGAGCCCTGAATGGATTCCTTGCCCGGGCTGTTGAGAATGCAGGGCATGGTGTAAGTCGGGGGGGATTTGGCAATGCCCCACCAGGAGAATGCAGCCCAGTGTTAGGCCCTCGGAGTCCAGACATTTGCGCCGGGTTAGCGAGGGTCATTTCGGAAGAAAAAATGCAATCAGTGGGATAGGCCCGGGTGTGGGAGTGGGAACGGCTGTTTCCTTCGTTGGCACACTCGCCGGCCAACATATCTGCCTCATCCCTAACAAGATGAGAGTGTAAAATTAGCCAACATAAAAGGATAGTTGTTGTTTCCCAAAGGGAGCGGTTGTTTTTTGCGCGAGATATGTCGGGAATTGGATTACAGTGGGTGGAATCCCTGTCACCTCCCCACAACAATGATTAGATTGGCAGTCGTGATGAGATTCCCGCGATACAGTCGTGATTAAAGGATGATTGCGCTAGGTGACTCCTGCAAAGCAATACCAGAAACACATAAAGAGATTCCAGTGCATGAGCTTCAGCGAACCCTTCGAGGGAGTTTTCTTATAACCTCTAATAGCTGCTGCCTTCCAGTCGCCGCCTGTGTGGAACAGCGAGATGGATTTTGTTTCATGTTTTGTGCTGCTTGTCTTCTGTTGTTTCTTTGTTCGGCTCTAGTCATTAATCCGGTGCCGTAATCAAACTGGGAAATGAAAATAATGCACAGTCACACACAAGCATATTTCCACAGTCATGCCTGTGGTTTACAACATTGTGGTAAAGTCGGTGGTAGCTGGTTGGCCTCAACACCCTTGGCCGGGTTCTCCAAGACAACAAGTGGACGTGAATGATGTGCATTCAGAGCCTGCCTGATAACATGCCACAGGCGGAGCATGGCCTTTAAGGAGAGAAAAGGCTCTGGAAGATTCTGGGCAAATCCAGAATTACTTCGAATTCAGCCAGTTGCTGTTTTTCTGGCATTTCGAATGTAGGTTATCATTAATTCAAGCATATCACATTAGCCTTTCCCCAGCATGTGAGTTGAGATCTAACTAATAATTTGGTGTGTGGGTGAGTTAAGACGGGTCTTGTGTAATGCCTCTCCGGTTCTCGCCGCTGTTTGCATATGTACAGCCACTAATGAAGGCTCCGTGGGGCGGACTCTGCAACACTTTGAAGCCAAGTAATGGAGCCTGTTGGGGTTTAAAACAGTAGCCCAGTGGCCAGGAGCCAATGATGAAGAGGAACGGAGACAAGGAGCAAGGAAGGAGAGACGCTGGAGAGTCCCCTGGGCCCTGAGGAAGCCGTGGTTCTCAACACAGTTCTCCCCCGCCGCGGCTGACAAGCTGCACATTAGCAAGAAAAGGAAAAAAAGATGGCTATTACCGGGTTGCCATAGGAAATGAAACAACCCCCATGTGAAATTGTTCCTCTTTACATAAGACTGAATTAGCATACCGTTAGCCCATCAAGAGGGGATGCGTTGTGCGCTGCGTGGAGAGACAATATGCTGGATATTTGAATTAGACAAACTTCCAGTAGATGATTTATAGTCTCTGAGAATTGGTTGAAATGAGAGTTTTGGCTGTGCTGAGCTTCATGTGCTGTACTCCTATGTCTGGTTGACTTTGATGAAGAGATTAAGGTGATAAAATGAGAACGGAGCTGCCTTGCTTTTATTCAAGGCCTGCCGTTCTATAATCCAACACCTGAACTTTATCACATGGCGAGATTGAAAAGACAAATGATGTTTATGAACTTGTGATGTCAGGTTGATTTTGGATCCGCTCCATCCCATTACGGGCTCACACACACACACAGACGCACACACACACACACACACACACACACAAAGTCACATCATATCATGTTTTAATGAATATGACTTGGATGAGATAACTCATTGTTAACTGTAATTTCCTCCCTTTGTCGTGAATATATCACTTCTCATCACGTGCTACATACTTCAACACACTCATCTTGATGTATATTAACAGATTTACATATATATATACACACACAGAGACTCACCATCTGGCAGGGCAGGGACAATAAAGCATTTGGGACCATTTATTTCAGGAAAGGATGGGCAATTCTCTACCCGACTCAAATGTTTGCGGGTGAAATTGCGATCAGATGAAATGTGGCAGATTTACAATGGCTGAGCGCCGTTTTGTGTCCCAAAACTAATGTAGCAGAACAATCTCTTAGATCAACTGCAGAC